>LBNU01033052.1:54233-72859 GCA_014162995.1 Artemisia annua
TGGCTTGTTCTTTGGTTCTCCACCCACGCATTGGTGGTCGATATGGTGGCAAATAGGGTGGTGGTGGCATCCTATCTTCAGGGGTATCATACCCTGAATCAGAGGATTCGGATGAGCTTGATGAATCTGATGATATGTTGATAAATTCTCTCTTAGGTGCCATGGAAGCTTTTTGGACCGATTGAATTTTTGATGGAAAGTACTTTGTGATTAGGATATTTGATTTGGTTTATGAATGAATGTGATCGGGTATTCTATTTATAATGGATCAAATTGGGGAAAAAGTTAATGCGAAGTTGGTAAGTATCATTAACTAAACGACTTAATGGAAGGTTTGACTTTTTCTAAGTCTAGTCAATTCTGCTGCTAGTTATTCAACTCTGCTGCTGAAGGTGCTGCTAGTATAGAGTTCTGCTGTTTGGTTTAAAGGATACAAGTTTAACTTTTTCTGTTTGATTAGCTTGTTCTGGGTGGTAATTGTTTGATTTTGTAGTTTAAGTGATTCTGCAAATGTTCCTTAGTTGCTGTTAATGAAAGAAAGACATAATAGGGACAAATATTCAAAGCTACTCTGAAAGAAGAACTTGTTTATTCATCATGGAAATGGTTACAAAAGATGATACTAAAACAAGACATGACAGGACTTAACCCTACATCTACTACATTTCTTCCTTGTCATCTTCATCAGAATCACACACCCAGGTTGAAGGTTTCCAAGTTTTCTCTGATGAGCCTGTTGGGGTTGAAGGGGCTTCATCTTCTGGCTCATCCTCATCTGAAGAAGTATACAAGAAGGGTGAGACTAACTCTCTCTCAGGGGGTTGCATAGGGATCCAAGGATTGGGGTCCTCAGAGGATTCAGGGGACATGGCTTGATTGGATTTGAGCTTGATGCTTCATCATCATTCATGCTCTTGTTATTGGTTTTTTTGGGCACTGGGCTTTTCTCTGCATCTTCATTCTCATTGGACTTCTTGGGTGATTCATTTGGTGAATTGTGTGAAGCATCATCAATTTGGCGTTTTGAGCTCATGATTTTGAATTTGGAAAGGATTAGGGTTTTGTGAGAAAATCAATTGGATTTGATCCCCTTTATTGAGGATCAATTAGGTTTAATGGAATTAAATGAGTAATTGGTGATTGGCATTAATTTTTGGTAACTGCCCATTTAAGACGGGATTTGGTGTGATACTTGACTTTTTGACCAAGTAAAGTCAAACTACTGCTTGGTTGTATTAGAAGTAGTCAACTCTACTGCTAGGCTTATAACTCTGCTGCTGGGTGTCTGCTGCTACAAGCTAAAGTCAAGGGACGGTTATGTAACTTCTGTTTAGCAGTTTATAACCTAATTGGATCACTTTTTCTCAACACACGTTCCACGAATTGCAGTTTCAAAACACATTCGCTCTCCAACAACATCCAAATTCCAAAAACCCAAATTCAAGAACCCTAACATCATGCTTAACGATCGCACATGGGCCAAGAGCCACAACATTGTGGCTGAACTTGATACTAATGTTCTTCCTGCTGAGTTCACTGATATGGCAAATTTTCTAAATGCTACAACTCTTAAGTATGCATTGACTGAGAATCCAACCATTTATGCTTCTCATGTCAAACAATTTTGGGCTACTGCCACGTTGAAGACTCACAAAGGAGAACAGTATATTAGGGCTTATGTTGATACACAAAAGGTTTTGGTCTCTGAAGACAACATCAGGCACACCTTGCTTTTTGATGATGAAGAAGGTTCAAAAGGTCTTGTCAGAGATAAACTTTTTGAAGGACTGGAGGCTTTGGGCTATGTGAGGAGAGGAACTGGTTTGAAGTTTCAAAAAGGTTTTTTCTCTACTAAATGGAAATTTTTGGCACATACTCTATTACACTGTTTTAGTCCAAAAACAACTGGGTGGAATGAGGTTAATGCAGCCATAGCATCTGCTATGATCTGCTTAAGCAAATGAGACCCATTTAATTTTTCAAATATGATTTTTGAAGGGTTTGTGTCAAATGTCAAAGGAAAAACTTTAACTTATCCACGGTTTGTCCAATTACTTATAAATGATCAGATTGAACTAAACAGAACCCACGGATCTATTTATGAGTGTCCAAAAATGGGTTCAGTGTCTTTTACTTTCTTAGCAAAAGCAAATAAAGATTTTACTGGTCAGGACAAACCTCTTACTCCTTATATGTTGGAACTAATTAAAAATAATCAGGGTGAAGGATCCGGCACTCAAACTGACTCCCAACACACACCCACTTTTGATGAACAACATGTTTCACCACATATATCCCCACAAAAGACCTATACCCGTAGGAAAGCCTCAAAGAACACTGAGTTACCCCAGACCAGTGTTAGGATGGATATTGTAGCAGATGGGGCTGTCACAGGTGATGTAGGTGACAAGTTGGTGAGGGCTAACACTACTGCTACTAGCTTAGCAGCAGAGCAGGATAGTGTTACAATAAGTAAGACCCAATCCAAGGCAACATCTAATGTGAATGATTCTCATGAGTCAAACACAGGTGATGGATTCCCTAGCCAACTGGAAAACATAGGGGGCTCAGTTGATCAAACTAGGTTTGATACTGAGTTAATGTCCCAAGACTCACCTCTCAGGGAAGGTCACACATCCCGAAGTGAGGAGGACAGGATTGAAACTGTTGAATTGATGGCTAACCCCAATGTACAAAATGTCAATGTCAATGATTCACCTTTCGGATCAGGTAATACAGGTCGAAGTGATGAGACTAGAATGAAACAAATAAAGGAATTGAGGGATACTTGTACCAACTTGGAAACTAAGTGTAACAACTTGGAATTCAAGGTTACTGCTCTTGAGACTCTCACAGCTGCTCAAGGGAACTTAATCAACACTTTGAAGCAACAAATGGAGGCTTTGCAGAAACAATTCTCTTCTACCAACACTGCTGCTACTTTGGGAGAGGATGCTTCCAAACAGGGGAGGAATAGCACAGTTTTAGGGGAGGAAATTGGGGGAATCAAAATTGTTGCTGCTCAAATTGTTGGTGATGATGGTTTGGTAAGTAACTCTGCTGCTTTAATCTCTGCTGCTCATGTTATTGACAATACTGCTGAGACTGCTGCTATGGAAATTGACAATACTGCTGACACTACTGCTGTGAAAGAGTCTGCTGCTATTGTTTTGGAGCCTAGTCTTGATGCAGGGATTATTGAGGNTCCAAACAGGGGAGGAATAGCACAGTTTCTGGGGAGGAAATTGGGGGAATCAAAATTGTTGCTGCTCAAGTTGTTGGTAATGATGGTTTGGTAAGTAACTCTGCTGCTTTAATCTCTGCTGCTCATGTTGTTGGTAATGATGGTTTGGTAAGTAACTCTGCTGCTTTAATCTCTGCTGCTCATGTTATTGACAATACTGCTGAGACTGCTGCTATGGAAATTGACAATACTGCTGACACTACTGCTGTGAAAGAGTCTGTTGCTATTGTTTTGGAGCCTAGTTTTGATGCAGGGATTATTGAGGGTACTTTTTTGGCTTCAGGGGAGGCTAAAGGAGATGATGACAGTGGTGATAATGTTGATAGTTATGTGGTAGTAGATAAGAATGATCATGAAGCAGTTCTGGATAAGGCTATACAAGTTAAAGACTCTACTGCTCAAGAGTCTACTGCTGGTGAGAACTCTACTGCTGGATCAGGATCAGGTGATAACTCTGTTGCTGAGACTTTGTTGATGCTTCAAGAGAAATTCCCAACTGAACTTACATCTCAACCACTTCAAACTGAACCAGTAACCATTGCACCATCTCAACCAATATCTTTATCCCAACCAATTCATGTATCCAAATTGCCCACAAAAGGTGTATCAATTAGAGAACCCACACCAATAATTCCAAAGGCAAAACCTGTTATTTCTAGTACTAATAAAGGAAAACAGAAGCTTGTTGAAGAAGATGTTTCTGATTCAAGTGATGATGAAGAAGAGTACAAGAAATTACCTCAGGAGTTTTGGCCTAAGGATAAATTGATTGATGCTGATAGAGCTTTAGCTATGGAGCTTGCTATGGGTGATTCAGATGAAGCTGGTGTAGATGAACAGGCTAGATTGTTAGCTGAACATGAGGTACTTGAGGCTTTGAAGTCTAGGAGAAGTGGACAGGGTGAATCAAAGACTACAAGTGATGAATTTGACTATGTGCTTACACCAGATGAAGTTGAGTATTTGATTAAAAAGAATCCTGAGGTGCATATGAAAGCTATTGAATTGACTGCAGATGTTACTTTAAGTCCTGAGCAAAAGACTACACAGTTGCATGAGTTCATTAGGAAGATCATTGTTGAAGCTTCTGAGCTTATGTTTGGTAATTATCAAGGTAAGCAAAAGAAGAGGAAAAGAAAGCCTACAGAAGCACAACTCATCAAACAAATGAAACTTTACTTGTGTGCTCAGTGTGGATGGAAAATGCATCAATTCAAAGGGATGGCACATGATGCTATTAGACTGCATTATTATTCTGGGTACAAAATGAATAAAATGTTTATCCCAATGGGTTCTAAGGAAGAGGAAAATTGGAAAAAGAGTCATGATGAGCACATGGCTGCTTGTAGAGAAAGAGCTAAGAAATCAAAGATGGAAGGATCTAACTCTGCTGGATTGACTGAACAGGTAGATGAACTACATCAAAAGGTTGCTGATGACAGGTTTTTGATTGAACAAGATGATGTGTTTATTGAACCAGCCCAAGCTAGACAACAAATTGTAGATTGGGAAGTAGCTGAAGATGAATTTAGTGAAGCTTGGAAGATAGTCAGAGTTGGAGGTGAAGTGGAAATGTACAGAGATTTTGAAGATCTTGTTAGGTCTTGTGATAGATCTGATCTGCATACTCTATGGAGTTTGGTAAAGTCTAAGAATGCTCATGCAGATTCAAAGAATGTGAAGGCCATGGAGTTATGGGTATGTTTTCAAAGAATGTATAATCCAGATCCTAGTGACAGACATTGGAGATTTGAAGCAGAAAGCATGACTACAATATGGAAACATTATAACTCATGTGATGTACATCATGTATCTACTCAAGATGGAGCTGATGTCTTTATGTTTGTTGATAAAGATTATCCTTTGAAGACTGGAGTTCTAAAAGCCATGATTGAAGCTAAGCTTAGATGTTCAGAAGTGACTCCTGATCTTCAAAGTTTGGTTAAAAGAATTGAGCAGCAAAGTACTAGAGAGGTAGGAAGAAGATAGAGTGTTTGAAAGCATCCTCTTGGTGTTTATTCGAGCTTATAAGAAACTTGCATATTTTCAGGGAAAATATCAAGTTTAGGGGAGGATTGTTGGGTTTTAAGTTAACTCTACTTCTGTGTATACTCTACTGCTGGTCAGACAACTCTACTGCTAGTGTAAAGTCTCTACTGCCAGACATGACTACTGCTGAGACTCTACTGCTGGAAGTATACTGCCATGATAACTCTGCTGCTTGGTGATAAGATTATGTACGCGACTTTGTATTTATAGTAAAGATGTTTTGTAATATTCTATTGTGTTAGAATATCTTTGTCTTGTATAGGAAGTTGATGTAAGCCCGTAGGGTTCCTTGGTGTATAAAAGGAGATCCTAGGATTTGTCTAGAGTACGTATTATTCTAGTATTCATACACTTCAAGGTTGTAAAACCCTAGCACTATTTAGAGTGCTCGTATTAATTATATTGAAGTGTTTAAGGTGTGAATTACCTGTGTTCGTGTTCTTTTTAAGTTAATCATTATATTCCGCGTAGTGATTAAGTTTACAAACAAGTCAGCTTTTATACCTTATTGTCTTAGTTTATCTAAGATAATAATACTAGATCAACTGCTCAACTGGGATCAACAGTAAAGGAGAAATCGTAGACACATGACCAGCATAACGAGGATTGGGACGAGTAATCCCAACACGAGCACGGGTGACCATGGGGTGAATTGAACCAGTGGGCTGAGGAATTAGAGGAGGTGGTGATTCATGAGAAACAACAGGCGTTTGTGGTGTTTGAGGCATTTGTGGTGTTTGTGGAATTGGTGTAGGTGCAGGAGACGGACTAAGAGGCTTAACAGGTGCATCAGTTGTAGGAACATTGGGTGTAGTGGTGGGAGATAATCTTATAATATTAGAAATGACATTAGATGAGTCATCCAAAAATTCATAAGAAGAACTGGCAGTGGGAGTGATGGTAGGGGAAGTCTTGGTGGCAAACGGGAAAACAGTTTCATCAAAGGTAACATGTCGTGAAAGAATAATTTTATTGGTGTTCAAATCTAAACAACGATAACCACGATGATTAGTGGCATGACCTAAGAAAAGAGAAGGTTTGGCCCGAGCACCAAGTTTGTTATTAGTATCAATGTGAGGATAACAAAGACACCCAAAGGTACGCAAAAGACAATAGTCAGGTTTTAACCCAAAAAGGCGAGTAAACGGGACTTCATTGTCAACGGCACGTGATGGTAATATATTTAAAAGATAAACAACCATATTAAGAGCCTCTGTCCAATAATTAGGAGGAAGATGTGCTTGAAATAACAAAGTACGAATAAGGTTATTGATAGTTCTAATCATCCTCTCGGACTTCCCGTTTTGTTGAGAGGTACGAGGACAAGAAAATCTAAATTGAATCCTATTAGCTGAAAATAGTTTATGAAAAGCTTGGTTATCAAATTCCCCACCATGGTCACACTGAAAAGACTTAATTTCACACTTAAATTGAGTACGAACAAAGCTACAAAACAAATTAAATTTAGACAAAACATCAGATTTATAACTAAAGGATAAACCCAAACAAACTAAGAATAATGATCCAAAAAGAAGACATGATATTTGAAACCAGAAAGACTCGGAATTGGGGAAGTCCACAAGTCTGAGTGTACAATATCAAAAGACGACTTAGCAAACTACTAGAACTGACAAACGGAAGTTTCACGTGTTTGCCAAGCTGACAAGCATGACAAAGAACGGGAGACTTCTCTTTATTACAAGGAATAGAACTACTTGAAAGGACACGACGTAGCACTTCACTTCCTAGATGTCCAAGACGCTGATGCCACGTATACTGACTCGCTAGAAAAGCATGCGGAATGGTAGAAGGCTGAGTGACCGGGTAAAGATCGCCATTGCTATCACAGCGGAGCAGCACCCGACGCGTTTGAAACTCCTTAACAGAAAAACCAAAAGGGTCAAACTCAACTGTACAATAATTATCACGGACAAATTGACGAACAGAGATCAAATTTTTGACAATATTTGGAGTAATTAAAACATTATTTAAACGAAGTGGTCGATAAGGTGTAGGCAAAATGCTATGACCAGAGTTGACAATGGGAATAGAGTGCCCATCACCAACTGCAACAGATAGGTAAATACACGAATTAAAAACATCACTAAGATAATTGGCATCATCATTAAGATGAGAGGACGCACCTGTGTCCATGTTCCAGTTACCGGTAGTAGGATCCTAAAGATGTACCGTATTAAACGCAGTAGGTAAAGTTGTTTCTTGTCCCGGTAGTGGACCGGGCTGCTCACTAGTCAAAAAATATCCCTCTTTGGCACCTTGGACCTGTTGTGGAGATGTAGGTGAATCATCATGAGAACCATGAACCCCCTGTGAGCAATGAAATGAAATGTGACCTGCCGGACCTGCTGTTGAACCCCCATGACCCCCTGGTGAACTGCCATGAAACAAAGAACCCCCGTGAGCTGCTGTTGGACCCCCTGGTGAACTGCCATGAAACAAAGAACCCCGTGACCTCCCTGTGAACCTGTGGTGAAAGTAGAACTCCCTGAGGGACTAAAACACCCACCGTAGGACCCTCCCCCATGCAAATTACTCATAGTAGTCTCCCCACAGTTGTGTCTTGTATTAGTACCATGTTGTTGAGCTTGAGGATAATTAAAAGCTGGTGTAGAATGAAAACCGGGAGGCGCGGCATAACAAGCAAGTGGTTGCGACCTATTTGGTTGCAAAGTGGTAGCAGTTTGAGGAACCCCACTATTAACTCCATTATTAGTCCCCATCTTAGCCATTTTTTCTACGATTTTGATACTTTTCTCACATGATTTTGTGTGTCCGATAGAGGTTTATTGGGGGAACTCCCCCCGGTACTCTCAACATGGCTCTGCCCCTGAGGACAGTGATAATGAAGTGGAAGAGGTTTTTGATGAAACAACAGGTTTCATGGCATCCAAGAATCTAGGTGGAATCGGGAGGAAAAGCCTACACAAGCGTTGAAAAGATGATTATGATGATAACCCGTATTATGATGATGAGTGTGAAGATTTGACCGAAGAGCAATTAGCTTTCCATGACGCTTATGATATAAACATTCGTGGTCGTACTAGACCTTAGCATTTTTATTGATTAATTGTTAGGATTAAGAAAAAGTTTCGGTCACCCCATGTATTTACATACTTAGCATAGCTCTTAGTTTTGTATATATTAGATTAGATATAGTCACACCGTAGAGGACGGACGGGTCTTTACCCACTGTACACCTGATCCACAGCCCACAGGAGGGCGTATATTGTAATTGTATATATACCTTTTCCCACACAAGGGAAGGGTTGGTTGTTTCAATATTATACACACCTCATTAGGTGTTTCTCTCACTAGAAACCTCCCACTCTCTTAACTCTCTCTCTCTCTAACTCTAACAATGTTTACCTTCATCTTCCATAACCCAAGACCACCTGAATCACACAAGAATCAACATATGTTCGATCCTACAGTAATTTTTCATAAGTTTGATTTCTTATTCTTATGACAGGTTCCGTTTGAATCAGAAATGGTGTGTTTGTTTTTCAGTCTATGTAACGGACTGAAATATGAGGTTCTACTCACATCCTATGTACTTAAATATCTTTTGGAGTAATAAAATTACCACCTTTTACCCAAAACTTGGCAAAGGTAAACCCATAGAGTCGGCCTTAATTAAACAAAATGACATACAGTATGTAGCCACCATTAACGTACTTAAATCAATGAATTTTTCGTTTTTAATTTGTTATCACCATAGGTTCTCCACTGCAACTCCACATCAAGCTGACTCATTCCGTTTTGAAGGCTATATGTATGGATGATCCGTTTATTGTTGATGACGTCCACAAGGCTTATTTCAATTTGCGCTATATGTTCCTAATGAAATAGACATTGTAATTGCATTTCAAAAAAGCAAAAGTCTATCTCATAAGGAAGTAAAACGATCCATTATACCTCACTATGAATGAATCTCATCGGACTGCTAATGACTTTCAGTTGCAAAGTTTCATTGGTTGGTGGCTGCTCTGACATGAATGTAAACACTTCTTCCCATATTGGATCTTTGTTATTCGTCATAGTCTGAAAAAATCAAAGATTAAACCCCAAAATATTATAGAATAAGAAGCTATCAAACTGCGGCCGGCTATAATTCGAAAATAAACCTTGGTTTTCATTGAAATGTCTTTGAAAAGCATCAAAACATGGGGATTCATGTGATTCATTCCTTGAAGAGATCTGGCTTCATGGACAATGACGACAAGCACTCCTCCACCCTTAAGAGTCCTTGCAAGAGCCTTATGTATTGCACTTGTATATTCTGTTTGGGTATATGGGATTTGGCCATGTGCCAACGGCTTGAACACCACTTCAATAACAATGTTGCCCATGATGGAACTTCTATATTCCACATTGAAGATATAAAGATCAAGAAGTTCTTGATATTCTGGAGTAAGATTTTCCAACAACAAAAAAGCCATCCCTACTATATTATGTTGTTTTTCCTACATTAATTACAAAGGGTAATCATGACGTTAACTTACCGAGGTACACAAATAAAAAAATCTATTGACATATGCAACAATTATATATCAATAATTAGCAAAGTACTCGCGCATAGTGACAACGACAAACTAGTTTCAGCGCTGCATTTTTTTTCCCTAGCAAATTACTCGCGCATCGTGGTTATTATACATGATCTTTGAAAAAATATAATATTACTCATAATGGACTCTAATTAAAAGTAATCTATGAACACTATAGAAGTCATGTACTATTGTTTGAATTCCTATAACATACCAAAGCTGCGTCCAGAACCCATATGTTTAGACGTTGAACATCAATATTATCAACATAGAAAGTGAATTCTTCATGCCACTCAGGATTCACCTTGTCCTTCACTTTCGTTTTCTTCGCGCATGGAAGACTACTTTCAGTTAGTTTAAGTATCACATAAGGACGAGAACGGGCGAAAAAACTTCTTCTTTTTAGATCCATTGTTCTTAGAACTTTCACATTCAAGATTCCAGCTTTGTGAGCCTCTGGGCACTAAACAATAACACCAATAGTTATATATAGTGAATTCTCTATCTCATATCGTTTATTCAAGACAAACATCCCTTAGCTTTGGTTTTGTGAATTTAATTAGGTTACATGGGTATGTTTCTTGCTACAGTGTGTGGTGGTTGGTTGATTTTGGGTTTAAACATTTGAAGATTACTAAGAACATATTTCAGAATGTCAAGGATAATTAAGGATTTCTTAATTTATTGAATATGCTAGTTGCATAGCTTTAAATAATTTAACGATGTCAAGACCCATTAGTCATTTATGCAAAAAACAAATACTCCCTCCGTCACAAAATTATTGTCCACTTTGAATTTTCAAAGTCAAAGTGGTTTAACTTTGACCAAATATATATTTTTTATTATATAATACTTGATGAGAAATTATACCATTGAAAAGTAGACTTAAAACTCAATCCATTTATATATTTTGCATCAAATATTATATAACACCCACAAAAATATATAAGGTCAAAGTTGAAGGAGAAAGACTAAAAAAGTCAACACTGGACAATAAATTTGGGACGGAGGGAGTAGATAAATAACTAGCAGAAAAAATAATAATAAATCATTAAATTGCTCTTCCTATAAGACATATAGCTATAAATTTAGGAAACAAAAACGTACTTGATGCTTAAGTGCAGTTTCCAGAGCTTCCACAATCTGTGTCATCAAAGGACGCTCTTCACGTTTTCTATTCAAACATTGATAAGCTATTTCCGTAAACACATTCAAAGAATCGGGTTTTATATCATCCTTAACACTGTCGAAAATAATTTCATCTATAATGTTTTTTTCGTAGGATTCTCGTGCCAATCCTACTAATGGCCGATGCTTGTCTTTGTTGTCCACACACAACCTCCCACACAATATTTCAAACAGCACGACGCCGAAGGAGTAAACATCCGACTCCTTTGTTAAAAACCCCGTCTCTGCATATAGCGGATCACAATAACCAAGCGTGCCTACAGCATTGGAGACAAGATATGTGAAATATTTGTTTGCAGGACCAAACTTGGAGAGGCCAAAATCTGAGATCTTGGCAATCCAGTTTTCGTCTAATAGGATATTCGAGCTTTTAATATCTCGGTGCAATACTCTGAGCTGGGTGTCAGCAGGAGCATGAAGATACTCGAGTCCACGAGCAGCCCCTAAGCATATCTTAAGGCGTTGGGCCCAGTTTAGATCCTTGTTGGCCAGATGTAGGTCGAGACTTCTCTTAGATGCATATTCATATGCAAGGATTTTCTCACCTGAATCGTCACAATACCCTAACAGAGAAACAATATTTTCATGTCTATAATTGGAAAGCATCATGATCTCCTTCCAAAACTCGGTATCTCCTTGCCCAAATTTAGGATCTAAACGCTTTAAAGCAACCACCACCTTACCCTTGGCACTGTGGATGATGTTTCCCGTATAAACTTTCCCGAATCCTCCTTGCCCGATACAATTGTCATAGGCAAAGTTGTCGGTTGCAGCTTTTATATCTTCTAGTGGTATTTTAAGGTGTTCAAACTGTACTATGTGAGCCATTATTTTAATGGATGAAGTGAAAAGGTATGCACAAATTTAAAGCTCCAAATTAAGTGGTATCGGTATATATATTTCCATTTCACGTAGACTTTTCATTTGTTAGTTGTAAAAAAGATTTTGTCCAGCTATGAAATTTCGTAGCTCGATATTGGACAATAAGCAACATATCGTTGTCCTATTTCAAAAATTGTATTTTTGTGACGTGGGTGTCCAAATCAACAACCATTTACAAATTACATCATGTAACTCTAGTTAAACTCGATCATGCTGAGTTGTTGATTTAGGGTCCGTTTATCAGATTCGGTGTGTGATTCCATTATTTATGTTTTAAGATTTAAAGTTTTTCGAGTAAACCGGAAGTTGTGATGAAATACAGTACTAAAGGGCAATTTCATATTTCTCATTCTTAAGAAATTTAATATGTACCCAAACATACATTAAAAATATTGTACATTAGAATGATTGCACTTTTTGTATATATGAAATTAATCATGAAAGCAATGGGTTTTATCAGGTAGACGGTAATTCTTGACACGAAAACAACACAAAAATATCGGCACAAAAATAAACATGTTTGGGTTAAGGATAAACAGGTCCAGGTAAAAAACAGAACAACTCACTTAACCTTTCAGATTTTGAACATGGATTGGGGTCAAACACGTTAATATGTTAAAAAAAAATTAAGTATGCAAGCATGTAAAATAAATAACATGAATACTGAAAAGTAAAAATGATGATTGGAAGTATTTAAGAGAATGAAGACAACGTGGAAGAACTACATAATCTAGATCTTTTAGGGGCTCAATTGCGTATCACATTGGAATGACACTTGCTCGTTCAAAGAAGGATGTCTTTGATGACTTTTTTGCATGAGATTGGTCTAGGGGAACTTCATTCACATATTAAATAAACATCACTGTCACGTATAGGGGTGTAAACGAGTCGAGACAACTCGCGAGCTACTCGGGATCGACTCGTAAACTACTCGAAATCGACTCTATGTAAACGAGTCGAGCTCGAGTTCGAGCTACTCGAGTATATTTTCGAGTCGAGCTCGAGCTTGCAAATACTCTGCTCGTGAAGCTCGCGAGCCTTAACGAGCTTCAACTAAATTACACTTTTACCCTTTTATAGACATATATTTACTTAATTTTCATATCAATCGAGTCGAGCAGAGCTTGCTATGTCGAGTATTCATCGAGTTCGAGCCTTAAATTTGAAAATAATCGAGCTCGAGTCGAGCTTCGAGCTCGAGTTTTATATAACGAGTCGAGCTCGAGCTCGAAATATAAAGCTCGATCGAGCTCGAGTCGAGTTTCGAGCTCGAGTTTTAGTATTCGAGTCGAGCTCGAGCTTGGCAGTACTCGGCTCGACTCGACTCGTTTACACCCCTAATTACGTATGAGGTGTAATAAATACTAAAAGAAAACTAGTATCTATCTAGTTTTACGTGCACTCGAATATTTAATAACTCTCGTCGTATAACGTTTGTTTTGAAAACTTTTACTCCCTCCGTCCCATATTAAATGTCATGTTTGACATTTCAAAGTCTTTTTTGCTCAACTTTGACCTTAAATATTTGTGTTTGTGTAATATAATACTTGATAAAAAAATATATGAATGGATTAAGTTTAAAATGTATTTTCATTACGTATAATTTTTATCAAATACTATATAACACAAGCAAAAATATTTAAAGTCAAAGTTGGTAAAAAAAGACTTGAAAAGTCAAACATGGACATTTAATATGGGACGGAGGGAGTATGTTTTATTTCCAAAACATTTCCATTTTAGTCATAAAAACCGATTCGTCTTAATAAAGTTCCCGATAAGTATTAATCTAGTTTAATAGTTAATAGTTATCGTTAACGTTATTATTTATTTATTACATTGCTTATATAATATATAAGTGGACACACACACACACACACACACACACACACACACACACACACACACACACACACACACACACACACACACATATATATATATATATATATATATATATATATATATATATATATATATATATATATATATATATATATATATATAGTATATGATAGGGGCCCTTTATTTTTAAGACCCTGTTAAGGCGGGAACCGCGAGAACCCAATTTTGTATTAGAAAACATGCATGTTCATATAAAACATGTATGTTTCTTAGCCATACACCTTACAACACATACCTGCGTAACATAGCACGTTCATATAAAACAATTTGCATTGATACTGTTGCAGCTTAACAGGCGTTTTAGTAGTGAAATGTATGTACGCAGTATAGTGTATTAAGTTATGTAAGAAACATACATGTTTTATATGAACATGCACTGATTTTCTAATGACAAATTGGATTTCCCGCAGCTCCCGCACTTAACAGGGTTCTGAAAATAAAGATACCACTAATTTTATACACATATATAGAGTATAAGTAAGTATATATTATACTATAACTAGGCTAATGATATACGTAGCTATATATAACTATATATATATATATATACTATATAGTCCTTTATTTTCCGAACCTGTTAAAGTGCGAGAAGCTGCGAGAAACCCCTCTAGACCAATGAGAATTTTAAAATATTAAGATATTATTCTTAAGTCTAAGGGTATTATAGTAAGAGACAAATTTCATATTTTGTATTAAATCCCGTATTAAATATGTCAATTTCGGGGTTTTTTTTTTTTTTTTTTTTTTTTTTTTTTTTGGTTCTTAGCATTTATGTTCGTAGAAAAGTAAAGTGCATATATGGTTTTTTTTAAATAATTAATTTAACATGTGTTTTTTATTGTACAATAGTTTAACTTTCAAATTAGTTTACTTATAATGTGATTGCACACATGTTCTACCGTATAATACATACGAACTATTAAATAGCAAACTAAAAACATAATTGTAGTCAACCTTTAGATTATGTACAAACCAAGGACATAATATAATACACAAATTTTATTTATCAAGACGAAAATACAAAAAATCAAAGGTATCATTTTGAATTACATATGCACCGCCTTCTAAAACAATATGTGCACAAAACTAGTATTTGAAGTTTCTTCAATCAATTCGGTCTAACATGTGTGCACGTCTTCCAAGAACATACATCGGGCAGCGCCTTCCAAGACGATATATGTACTTCCAACTTCTCATCAAATTCGTTTAAAACATATGTGCAGTCTTGGAATAACTTACGCGCACAGCCTTCCAAGAACAATATATGGTTCTTCCAACTTTCTCCATCAAATTCGTTAAACATAGTATGGCACTGCACCTTCAAGAAGCATATTGTCACGCCTCAGAAAAATAATAAGGTATATTTAAATAAAACTCAAGATACACATAACACCATGCCAACATTAACTCCGAGCAAAACACAAATCAAGCATGGAGAGAGCGCGGCGGGGGCGCGGTAGTTTAGTAGAAACACCATATGACACAATTTCTCAGCTCATTAAAATTAACGCCGTCCCAAACACAATGAACTATCAAAGTTCAAGTATCATCAAACTCAATGAAATAACTAAAGAAAACACCATTGTAGGAGAAAATAATAAGAAACCTAACGGTTGTAGGTGTTTAGATATCATATGACTAGAAATAAGGGAAAAAAAAGCTAAATGTAAAACCTGTTTGTTTCTACGATCTCAGCAAAATATGTTTTTTCAGTGCAACCCATGTGACTAGTGAACAGAATAATAAATTGAAATATTATATAAAACAGAGACAAAACAATACAAACTTATTCTAATGAACACTTCAGTATTTTATTCTTTACCAAATAATTAAATCTTTTTATGAGACAATGAGTTCCCTGGCCAATGGCCAACCGTGATGTGCAAAAGATGACAAAAGTTAAGGTGATAAAAATGGTTTAATTAGTAGACTCTTATATTCATTGTTTGATCTTCTCTTAGCATTAAAACAAAAGAAAAAAGCCCACAATAATATGATATTGCAAGAGCAGGCGACGCAACAAGAAGGAAGAAAACACTTACGCTATTAACGAAGATCCGGATCCACCATTAACAGGCGGCTCACCAAATAGAAAGATGAACGCGATCGCATCAGATCTGCTCGTTGTGGATGAGAGGAACATGGTTGTGTAAATGGGCTTTTGTGAGAACTCAGATCCTTTACCCTAAATATTAGAACGTATTTGTGGTTGGACGTGCTTCACCAAACAACATAATGATGAAAGTAGCAGGCGGCTAGGGTTCATGGAGGAAAGGAGATCAAGAGTGAAGAGAGTATCTGAAAAAATAAAACCTGGAAAAGCAGTTTTTGTGATTAATCCTTTTTTTATGGAAGAATTAAATTGCCATATTGCCCCTAATTTAATTTTTTCTATCAAATAAGTAATGTATTTTCAAAATGCCATTATGCATTGACATGATGTAATTGATGTAATTATTAAGAGTAACCAAAGGGGGTTCTCGGCAGTTCCCGCACTTAACAGGGTTCTGAAATAAAGTTACCATATAATAGTATACCAGTGACGACGTGGTAATGATAATACGCTATCTAATATGATATATATATATAAAATAAGATCAAAATTAAAGTTGTAAAAATGAGATCCAACTAAAATCTAACTAGTGACACTCTCGTTAAAATAAAATAATATTTTTTGTTAATTACAACTAAAATTGTTAAAGTTCCGATGGTTTTATTTTTAAAATTGACGAAACCAATGTGATACACTTTGATTCAACATGTGATGTGTATCAAGTTAAGGTGATACACTTTGATTCGACATGTAAATTTATAATTATGTATCACTAATCCAAACTCATGTACCAGTTGGTTATTAGTTGCTAAAATGCTAATTCTTATTAATATTTTATTTTTTGTGTATTATTGCTAATATGGTTATTTAAAAATGTTTTTAATGGATGTTTAGACTAGATCTTATTTTTACAACTTTAAGTTTGATCTCACATTAACCCTCCCCTATATATATATATATATATATATATATATATATATATATATATATATATAATTGAGTTCATATAAGATCAATCTTAAAATTGTTAAAATAAGATCCACTAAATAACCAATAGGATTAAAGCAAGTGGCATTTAAGTTTTTAATTTAAGCAAAATTACTAATTAAATGAAAGGGCATCAAAGGTATTTTACATCTTTTATTTTTCAATAACCCTAATTAACCTCCTATCCCTTCCCCACTCACACAAGTGCCGTCATTTATACCTTTTTCTATTTCTCGCATTTTGTTTTCCACCCTAATTTCATCTCTCTCGTCTTTTCTTTTTCCTCTCAACACAATGCTTTATATTCTTCAAATAGCCACCACTAATCTCATATCTCTTTATTTTTGGCGACAATTTTAACAATAACAACCACAGCCGCATACTTGTCTTGAACAGATTTTGGGTTTACCACCGCTACACCATGCCGTTTTTTGGCCTGATTTTTCTCGATCTTGGCTAAAAAAAAGATTTGGCCTCTATCTATGCCGTTTTGTATCTTTCTAAATCTGGGCTACAAAAAAACGATGGCTTTGTTTCGATGTTGTTTTGTTTCGATTGCCTCTATCCATGCCATTTTGTTTTGATGGCCGAATGGTTATTTTTCAGATCTGTTGGTGACGGTTATATCCGGTGACGGGGATATAAGCTTTTTCAGATCCGGTGATGGTTATTTTCCGATGACAGATTTGTAGATCTTCGATCAATTTCCGATGAGGTTGATCCGGTTACAAGTTGGGTCTCGTGTTTCAGTGTTGGCGACCACATGGTTGTTTTGTGTAGCTGGTGTACCGGAATAGCACGTGATACCCATCTGATTTAGCCGGTGTACCTGAATATATCAGGTGCACCGGAGTATACTGGATTCCGACCACCATGGATTTAACCACGATGTACCACCTGATTTGTATATGTTTTTATGTATTTGTTTGGTTTCGATAGGTTTTTGATACACGGATCTCTATATGTATCTGATTCTAGGTAAAATGCACGGATTCCGGTGTACCGGAATCTGCTGCTGTTTGGTTTTGATAGGATGTGTGCTTGTTGTATCAATAGTTTTGAAGTTGTATACTTGATGTATCAAATAAATTTTGTCAAATTTTATGTATCGGATCTGAGTAAAATGCACGGATTCCGGTGTACCGGAATCTGCTGCTGTTAGTTTTGTTATGTTGATACATTTAATATGCTTGTTAGTGTAACGGTTAAATGTATAAAAAATATTGACCACGTTTTTGTAAAAAAAAATTGACGAAAAGTTGGAAAAAAAATTGACCACATTTGGAATTGTCCAAACTACCCTTGAAATTCTATTAAATGACTATAATGTTACTAATTTAATGTTAATCTCATCTTAACACAAATTCATGATCCAACGGTCCAAATTGGGTCTTACTTTTAGAACTTTAAGTTTGATCTCACAATAACCCTCCCCTATATGATATACTCACTACCTAGTAGTATATATAATAGCTACTATACTAATTAGTATACGTATATCAGTATATGGAATCATATATATATATAATATACCTATTAATACGTAGTATATATATATATCATGAGTAGCTCATCATATATCATTATATATATATATGGCTTTTTTTGTGTGTGTTGGTTGTGCTGTATTGGGTTAGAATATAATAAAGGTCTCCTTTATACATTAAAAAGTGTAGGAGAGGAATCTGTGAGAGTGCGACATGTGTCACCCCCTTCCACAAATCATATGACACATCATCATGAACCAATGTGTCAG
>LBNU01033052.1:73213-86458 GCA_014162995.1 Artemisia annua
GCTAGCCTCAAAATCAGAGAGTCGGAGTATGTGATTCCCAAGGACCTTCCCATTTGAGGATTAGGAAGGTGCAACCCATCCTGTTTTCGCCATCATCTGGAGCACCTCATGCATTTCGATGATCCCTGACGAAATAAGATCACCCTACAATTCATAATAACATGTAATGGCGCTTAAATGCGTTAAGCAAAGTGCTTGTCCTGATTTTACAACAAATATGTTTTTAATAAAATACGTGAGTATATCGATGGACAGATGGCTCATACTTCGTATGCTACCAACCTCTGCCTATATTTATTAATAATTCATCTGGCCTCTAGACATCAACTTCAAATAGCCACAAGACCAAAAAGTAAAACCGTTCACATAAATATATGCTTATTTTAGAAAAAAACATTCATTCAAACTTTATCAAATACTTATATGCAGGATTTCACAAAAAAAAAAAAAAAAAAAAGAAAAAAAAAAAAAAAAAAATGTGTTACCAAAAATAATTCGTTCAAGAATTTCTATGAAAACACGTTGGATATGCATGATTTATCATCATAAACTGAAATTATACTAATAAAAACTGTGAATTGAAAGTAGGATTTATACAAAATTAAAAAAAAAAAAAAAATTTTAAAAAAAAAATGTCAATACATGAGGAATCTCAAATAAAATTAATATAAATCAATAGATTAAGATATTCACATTCATATCGATTAAGGTTGGTTTCAAAACTAAAATCAAAATCAATAATTGCATATAAAACTAATTCGTAATCCCTAATCCATCATACAACAAAATTGATTGGCTAACCTAATTCGATTCAATCATAACAAAAATTAAAAATAAAATTAGCTTAGAAGAAGATAATCAAGAAAATACCTCCGACCGATAGATGATATAACCTAATTCGATTCAGTTAAATTATTATGTTTGTGGTGTGTGAATTTTAGTCATATGTTTTCAATGTGAAATTTTGAAAATCACACAATCAGTTATACGAAGATTGTTTCTTTATTTTATGGGATTCTTTTTAAAATAAATGAACCAGATTTGCTCTCTAATTTACCTCCCTATTTTTCTCCCGAATTTGTTGAAATTTTTTTTCGAAATCTTACTAAAAGTAGTGATGTTTCCACGTGTCATTCTTTTAGAATTTTGAAAGAGTTTTTGCATCTAAAAATAGCAATCACACTTGTTCTATATATAGGTTGATATATATATATATATATATATATATATATATATATATATATATATATATATATATATATATATATATATATATATATATATATAAACAAGTTAGCCGTCATAACGATTTATAAAGTTTTTAAACTTATAAATCATGTCACATTCACAATTCATAATTATTTCGATATTATAAACATATATCCACGTCTATCAGAAACAAAATGCATCCATATTGTTACAAACATTTCTAACTTTTAAAGTGTCTTACATAACAGTATAACACATATGTATAATTACTTATAGTTCTTAAGCACATATACTTGTAGTTGAATGCCATGATATGATATGTTTACTAGATACGTGTAACACATTACTGGCTGGAAAATGATGGAGTGAGAGAGACATAACGGGAGTGGCTTCACAGAAACTATGTATGTTCGACGGCACACCAACTTTTAATATTTTATAAATAATTTCTACTAAATAAGCTAGAGCTTGCTTGGAAACGACCGTGAATATTCTCAGAAGAATATACACATTACGGAATAGCCAAGTTGTTTGAGCATATGAACTAGGACACAAGTAGCCAAGTTGGCAAGTTAGTAACATAAAATCCAAAAGCCGCCACATTAGAAGGTGATTGGGTTCTTATCCACAGTTCCATATAAGTTTTTACGTTATTTCGCAAAACCAGTTATAGCAGCTAAGGGACTTTTTTTTCCTTGTCGAGAAAGCGCTTTCTCCTCTTCTTTTTTATTTATTTATATTACTAGTAATTTGAGATTTACACAGAGGTGGAAGACAAACGAGCAACAAGTTGCGCCGCTAGCCAACTTATGGATTGCAAAACTAATTTTTTTTTAAAACAACATTTGTGGCTCTAGATATCATAACATTACAATGCATAACTCGTTGTACTCTATTGAGGAGCTCCACATTATCAGGTGCAACGGAACCAAAAGTATCAAATGCGAAATGGTAAAAACATGTTGATTTTCAATGCATGCTTTCTTGTGTTTTATCACTTTGTGCGAGGCAGCGCAGCTTTCAAAGCGGCCTATCCTACTGTAAGACCCCAGCTACTCAAACCCACAAGAGGATAAACCCCAGTTAAATTCACACACGCATGTTTCCCTCCAACTTATCTAAAAACCAAAATGTCTACCGGTAAAGTCAAGAGATAGGACTCTCATAGAGGTTATAATAGTGCTTTCGTTAATAATGATCACTCCTAAATCGTGATGCTCTACCGGCGTATTACGTAAATTAGGCAATTTGCATATCAATCATAAGAATCGTCGTCTTTCTGATTGTTTTCTTAAGTGGTAACATTCTAAAAGTAGAATATAGAACGACATAAACAGGCATTTGAGTTTGATAATGCCTTCGATCGAGTTGGAACCTGAGCTCAAAATGTTATCAACATATTATGCACTAACACGTACATCCGTTGGGTTTGATAGTTCATATTGTTTCAATTCTCATATTCTAAGGCACCAACACCACATATAACAATGGGCTGATTTTAAATCGATCCTTAACGAGACATTCATGTTTTCTTTTAAAAAATTTTCATGTGTTTGCATTTCGAGGTTGTGGTAAATTCAGCTATGATAGCATTCTCTAAGAGCATCTACAATGGGTAAACCAACTAAAAGCTTTTCACTATTGTAAAAAGCTATTTAAAGGGGTTTTTTGCATTGTATAAAAGACTTTTTGAATAGCTTTTTAACAAAGACTTTGTAAACTAAAAGTCTTTGCAAAAAGCTTTAGTCATTAAATAAGTTGAGCATTAAATGCATTAAATGCAAAAAGTCTTTAAGACTTTTCCCATTGTAGATGCTCTAAGGGGCTAGGAATAGTATCGTTTTTATACGATCATAAGACTTGAATTTATGATTTATAAGCCCTAGAGATATTGAATCTATGATTTATAAGCCCTAGAGATATTGAATTTATGATTTATAAGCCCTAGAGATATGTGTAATTCCTTTATTTATTTATTTATTTATTTATTTATGTTTTTCCTCGTGATTACACATATATAACTTGTTGCATATAGGCATTGCAAATCCAAAGAAAAGCCGAAGTTGGTGTAAGTTCACCTCGTTGGAAATTTGTTTAAATTCAAATTGTTACAAATTAATACTGTCACACATCGCAAACCAAACTGCAGTTCCAACAAACTCTCTTTCATTAGAACACAGTTTCATTTTGAAATCACAATTCCATTGCAAAAAAATTCATGAAGCTTTTTTGGAATGATAGAATACCATTGCAAATGGTCATTTGCAATAGATTTAGACCGTCGCATTAGCCCGATTGTTTTGTTTATCATTTGAACCGTAAAAGTGAAATATTGATGATATGAAGCATAGCATTTTGGCTTTGGGGGTTTTCTGAGAGGTTATTATGCATGGTATATATATATATATATATATTCAGTTTGTATGGTATTTTTTGGCTTATTATAATTTCTTAACTACTTTGCTAGTTTTACAATGAAATTTTGTTGTTGCAGTTTAAAACAACTGCATGCTGAAGCAATGGTTCAAGGTAGACTTGCAATTTTATTCTTTTACTGATATAACAAAATAACATGCATCACATGCACACAATATTACAATTTAAACTTTTGATACTTGAACAGTGATTTCAGTTTTCATCCAAATCAATTAACGTCTCATTTCTCCAGGACCAGCTGGTGGGTTTACAGCAGCGCCTTGCCATCCTAAAAATATTGCAAACAAGGTAAATGTCATATTGGTTACATTTAACTGCTAACAAGAAAGATGAATAGAAGTTTATTACCAAGAGAAGGATCCATTCCACGGTTCTTAAGCTCACGGTACTCCTGACAAAGAGCACAAGACAGACAACACACATGGACACAGCAATCATTGCAAGGTTTTGGAGGCAACATATATAGCTGCCTTAGTTTAGAACGATAGAAACACGTATAACACGCATGACATGACGTGCATAGACCAAGACACAGACAGAAAGCTCCGCTTACACAGCAAGCTGTTTTTACATGTCAGTAGAACTAATTATTTCCACGTTGAAAGGAATAACATCATCTAATTATGAGTTATCATATTGTGTCATGCACAGAGTTATACATTTATTTAAATGCCACATATTTTGCGAAGGTTACTTTGTCGGAACATCGAACGCAAATGATTTTAAACATATGTGTGCACATACAATTTATTTGTTACAAAGTACAAATTTTCTTTAACATATCTGGATGAATATTTATATAAATTCATTTGATCGACTAAACCAATTAACTGACACGTACGTACCAGAATTTCCCTTGTCGGCAATCTCAGCAATACGACCAAAAGCAACGCACGGGCACCAATACGTCAAGCAACCTATAGTATCCAAAACCAACACAAACCTGAATAATACGGAGTGCAGTTTTGCATACCAAATTTTGATTAATTGATATAAATAAGTTCTAGACTTACAAACAGAACAATCCTCAAAGCAACCACATAGTCCGGTAGTCCATTTGCCTGGGGCAGCCATGTTCCTGTTTTTCACACTGGCTTGGTAGTGTTTTAAGTGATGTAGCTTGTGTGTGCCTTGCTATTAATTTATAGGGCCAAAGTCGTGATGTACTAGTAGCCTCTTCGTATTTTCTGTTTGATACACATTTGTGTACCAAGTTGGTATATAACTAGATTATATTATTGTGTTGGTAAGTATCAAATGATGAATATTGTCTTTTTAGGTTATAGTGTTAATTTAACCTCATTGGATAGATGAGTAGCTAGTAAAGGAGAGTTCAGAAATATGTCACGGTAGTAACAACCAAAAGGACCCTTGGCTTAGGTAGTCATGAGATAGTTATATCTCTGGTTTTGTGTTCAAGTCTTGATATAAACAAATAAAAAGTTATTATAATTTTGTAATATAATTTATATATTGTAATTGATCTAGTCTATCAGTTTGCATGAAAAAAGCTGTTAAGTGATATCTTTGGTTTTTGCATTGAACAAAATTTATTTATTATTTACGCATTGTGATGTATAAATAGAACATACCAAATGATTATTCAAACAAAAGCTTATAATTATTTTTTCATCCATACCTAATTAATAAAATTTCCTCACTCTTTAATTAATTGAGGTTTTCCACATCATCATTTTTTTCGAAAGGTGGTTTTGATAAACTAGCAATAATCTAAGAAAAAAATAATTTACAGTGAGTTACAACATAGAACACACAAGAACTGGGTCAATGGTCGAGTTCAACAAGTGAGAAATCTACAAGTGAGAAAAGAGTTTAATGTCATCACCTATAGTATCTTTCCTTGAAGGTTAAATATGTCGATGCGATTATATATGATGTTGTCTACCAATGGGAGAATTAAAAGATTTAAAGAAGCACAAAACAAAAACTCTTAACTTTGATCGTGATGTTGCTTGGAAGAACTTGGAGACGGCTAAGGTTTATTTTCCACAAGAAAATGCACTTATTGTCTAGTACGTAGCTCATGTGACGTAGCTCATGTGACGTTTCCTTGTATTAGGATTTTTATGTACCGTGGGGTAGCATGTGATACTTGGAATCTGTAAGTCAGATCATCAAATATAATTCAAGTAATATTTCACTCGTTACAGAAAAATAAATTAAAGAAAATTAAAAGATTCGCTTCTCTAATCACAATTTAACTTGACTTACTTTTTACTTTCAACTTGAATTGAATAATGGTGTTCAAAAAAAAATCTTGAATTGAATAATGAAACCCCGCCGCAACCTTTAAATTCCAACATGATTTTTTAGTATACTTTATAGAAAACGATACAACCACATAAAAAAGTTTCACAAAATGAGCCACAAAATGGTGTGTCACATAAGAATTGGTGGAATGAGAGAGAGGAGAGAGAAACTATTGTAAAATCAATCAATCATTACTTTCCACATCATTTTGTGGAGAGTTTTGTGAATATTTTTATGTGGGTGTATCACTCCTCATACTTTATTAGGAAGCAACAAAAGATAATGAGAAGAAGCAAGGTGTTTTCGTCCTCACTTCTACTATGAATGCATTAATTTCAAAGTTTTGTTTTACTGAATATGTTCACAAGAAGGAAGCTTGAATATGATATGAAGCTATAACTCATCCGATTAGTGCGTGGAGTCTTTGACGTTTGGTAACTTATAGCTAGCTAGTTTTGAATTTAAAGTCCATTAATGTTTAGGGTTTTCATAGTCCTTATACTCATAATAACAATACATGAATAATTATAGCATTCTTGGTTAAAAACCTATACAGATTAGAGCGTCTCTAGTGGTGGGGATATTTATAAGTTTAGCATCAACTTTAACTTATTAAAATTTGTTGTTCACTGGTTCATGGTTTAGTTCTAACTTAGAAATTTAGCTACCGTGCGTAATGACGGAGCTAATTTAAGTCTGATACTTGTCCTAAATTACATTCGATTTATTTGATGACAAATTAAAATAAGAGAATTGCTACAACCACACACAAACTCTCACACAAAACCCCCACTCGCTGACGTATCAGCGGGTGGTTGGTTTAATCAAAGACCCCACTCACTGATTAAATCAATCACTCACTGACACGTCAGCGAGTGGAGGTTTTGTGTAAGGATTTTATGTGGATGTAGCATACCCCTTAAAATAAACTTAGCAGGTTAACTTGACATATAACATATACAGAAAACAATGTCTTAATTCATATTGATGTAACATACACTTATCTATATATAACATATACAAAAAAGAAATCTGGATTTTTGGATTCTGTTGGGGGTGGAGAGAGGAAGAAAAAAAAGACAACATCTTAGCTGGGTCGTTTGATGCTCAAAGTGAACGCGCTTTTGCGTTTAACCTAAGTTCCAGTTTAGGGAGTCCGTTTCCTAACCTAAGTGAATTGGTGTCTAAGGATCGTAATAATGAGGGTAGGCTGTTTGACGCGGATGGCAAACCCATGAAACCTCAACGAGGCTGTCGTGTGGATGATAATGTTAGCTTTGAAGATGCTAGGTACGACAAAACAGGTGGTTCAAAATCGAATATTTCCAATGATATTGTGCATGAGGAGCCTACTGTTAATATTGTTAAAGATGTTGTTATTGACGAGCATGTTAAGCCGCTTGTACGTATGCATGAGGCTGTTTCAAAGTCGCATGATAATGTAGACGCGGTTCCTATTGCTCCTAGCGTTGTTGCTGCTAATCATGTTGGTGCTTATGCGGTTAATGATACAGGTAAGGCCGGTAATCAGGTAACTCATGAGGGAGTTCTGGGTACTAATGAGGAAAGTATTTTTAGTTCGATCCCTACTGTTGTTTAAGAGTTAAGTTTTGGAATGGATGGTGAGAATGGGGATGACCAGTCGGCTGACAAGGTAGAAAGTGGAAAGAATACTCTTATTGCTGCTCCTAAATCGCCTGGCACGTCAGGTAATACGGATCCAAAGGCTACTTCTACTTCATCTAATGATAAGGCTACTAACGATGGTAGTCTTAAATCTGAAGTGCATGTGGGTTCAGGATCGACTCCAAAAGTAGATTCTTCTACTTCTTTTGCCAACATTTTGAACCAAGGGTCGCACTTCGAAGAAGGTTAATTTCAGGCCTTTAGTTAATGTGAATTGTGTTGACAACCATGATACTTTGTTACCTAAGGCTACTATAGAGAGCATTTTGAGCAGGTATGACAATACTCTTGTTGGGTATTTCATTGGCAAGACTATTGCGTTTCCCATTGTTCAAAATTATGTTACCAATACGTGGGGAAAGTTTAGCTTGAAAAATACTATGAAGAATGATGTTGGTGTGTACCTCTTTAAGTTTGATTCTAAAGATGGTGTTGATCGTGTTCTTCAAAGTGGCCCTTGGTTAATCCGTAAGTCGCCCCTCATTCTTAACAAATGGACTCTGAAGGTGGCATTAACCCAAAATGAGGTAACAAAGGTTCCAGTTTGGATTAAATTGCATAATGTTCTTTAGTTGAGTTCTCGAAAGACGGTTTGAGCTTAATTGCTACTCAAGTAGGGAAACCTATTATGTTGGATGCGCTTACAAGCTTGATGTGTGTTGATTCTTGGGGACGTGTTAGTTTTGCCCATGCTCTAGTTAAACTAAGCTCGGATTCTGATTTGAAAAGCGAAGTTATTATGGCTATTCCGAATGAGGAGGATAGTGGTTATACTACGGAGATAATTAAATTCAAACATGAATGGAAGCCTCCTCATTGTGCTGTGTGTAAAGTTATTGGGAATGATTGTATCAATTGTCCAAAATGTGTTAAGGAGACTGATCGAAGTGATATTAGCAGCTAAGGCTTCTACAACTTTGGAAACGATTGACAAGGGTTTTATCAATGTCAAGAATCGTAAGGATAAAGGGAAGAAGGTAGCTGATCAATCTCGGCCTATTGGAGGTGGTAAGCTTAATAAGCCAAAACCTAAATTTTAAAGACCGATATCTACGACAACTAACAATCAACGTTCAGATTCTAAGGTTCAAAAGGAGACTTCTTCTTCTAATGCTAAATCTGGTACAATCACTAAGTCTTCTAATTATTTTGATGTTTTTAACTCGTTGATGGAGGAGGATGTGGATGGGTTTCAACCGAATGTTAAGGGGTCACAAGATCAGCGTGTGAGATATTTGAAAGAGAATGAACAGGCTATGGCTACTAAGCCTAGTACTTCTTCCACTCCTTGTACTTCTGATTTGGGCGATTATGGTAGCACTAGTACTACTCTTATTATTGAGAAAATTGGAAAGCTTGAAAAGATAATTAATAAGGGGAAAGTTACTTTTGTGGATGATGATGGTAAATCTTTAAAAAAAGTTGATTATCCGGGTGATCATGACTGTGAAGATCAGCTTGTGAATGATTTGAAAGTTAAGGAGCAGGTTGCGGCTACTAAGCCTAGTATTTCTTTCACTACTTGTACTTCTTCAACTAAGGTGGGTAATGTGGCTGTTTTTAATAGTGACGATGATGAAGTTCAGGAATATCCTAACTAGACTAATTATTTTGGTAGTTGAGGGAACGAAAGGAATCTTTTGTAGCAATGGAAAAAAAATGATACATGTGACTACAATGATTATGAAGATGATTACTTTGATAATTGTGGTCTATCTGCGGCCCAATTAAAGCCCGCTGCCATCCATGACATTAGATTTGGATAGGTTACTCTTTTTTTGTTTAGCATAAAGGTTGATGTATCTTAGTTTATCCTAGTTTTTGTTTTGGCTTTTTAGTTGTTTTGGCTTTGTAGTTGTGTGTAGCTAGTTGATAATTTATGGTCTGTCATGAAAGATTTAGTGGTTGTTCAAGCGGTTGCTTGAGGTAAGTGTGGTATTTCAACCACATTTCATTGTACTTAACTGTTTTTTTGAGTAATATATTTTTCCGCGTGGAAGGCTCTTTACCTAAAAAATAATGCATTCTCTTGGACATAATTTAAAAGCAGACAATTAGCAAGATTTATGTGGTACTACTAAATATGAGGTATCTAAATAATGCAATCCCTTTTCATTTTCAGTCTGCTAGCTTATACAATTGCATATCGCCTTATATGTTCATCTATAACCAATCTGAAACATTATAAAAAACACCTACATATTGCCCCCATAAAGCAAGAACCAAATGAAGAGTGTATAAAGCAACACCCAACGCCCATAAAAATCCAATATTTAGATTTGGTTGTTCATGATTGATTACTAAACTACCCATCTTCTTATTATTTAGTTACCTTTCACAATGCGGCGTAAAGCTTGGAATTTTTGTTTTTTCTGCAAGGTTTACAACACGCAACAACTGGGTTGTACCCAGATCAAATCTACAAATGCCTGTAAATTATAAAATTGCAATATGACCACAAACTATAAAAGATATCATAAAACACTTATCACGACAGATTATACAAAGTGCACAAAATCAAGAACTATGACCACATATCAGCTTTTAGAAAACACGTCAATGTTTAAAAAACCAAAAACACATATCCATAACTAAAGAAATATTTTTATAAACAAAACATCCAAGCCCCTTAAAACATCAAATATTTAAATTTGGTTGTTCATGACTCGTTACGAAAACTCTATAACCTTTTATTTTTGCGCAACATAAGTTACCTTTTACAATGTGGCATGCAGATTGGAATTTCTATACACACATCAATTTCTACACACATCAACCGCATCCATAATAAATCTACAAGTTAGTGTAAAATTACAACATTTTCCTATAAGCACAAACTGCAAAACATGTTTCAAAACACTTATGACGAAAGATTAAAATAATAAGATTAATGTTCCATAAATCCATAAACACATACCCTATAAACTAGTATAATCACCACTCATAGCGCACCATGCATGTCCACAATAATAGTTCTTTCCGGCTTTCACATCTTAACAATTCAAAACAATCAACAATATGACTAAAATAATCAATCATTTGTGCATTAAAATCACAATAGTATCCAAAAAATCTAAACAATAACCAAAGATTTTTTACTACATTTAACACCTTAATAGACAGTAAAATCAATACCAGTAGGTACACATTTCTTTTTGGGCTAAGGTGTGGGACACACCCACATCCGTTGTACTTACATTGTTTTTTAGAGTAATAATATCTTACCAAGGTAACCCTTTTACACACACACCAAAATAAAAATAAAAATAAAAATAAAAATAAAATAAAAAAACCTATATATTCACGGCACATGCGATCACAAGTATCAAAACTTATTCAAGATCTGTCGACTAAATATATTTAAAATTCATGGATATAAAATTATAAGTTCGAGTAAAGATGAACCACCCACATTCAATTAAAACTTTGCATATGTAATCTTCCTCTTCTTTCAATCCTGAAAACAACGATAATATCAAAAAAAATTGGCAACCACCAAACATACAATCTCACACACACAATCTCACAATCACTGTGTCTCTTTCACATTATAATCGGATTTTATAGCTACTTAAGACACATATACGGTGCACTATACACAAAAACAATTTCATTTTCTCCAACGTTATAACTGAACATTAAACGACGTCGTTCAAGCCCAGTCCAAGAGTGTTTTATATATATATATATATATATATATATATATATATATATATATATATATATATATATATATATATATATATATATATATATATATATATATATATATATAAAGGCATTTTGGAACCAAAGGAAATAGCGTCGTTTCCTGAAACAGCGTTGTTTCCCACGATAAATGTAAAATAAAGTAATAGTGTGTTCACAAGTTTTAGATGAAAAGTTGTGCCTATAGCAACACATTTAAAAGAGTGTCACAAAAATTGAAAGGTGTTGGTATAATTTAAAAATGTGTCACTACAAGCTTATGTGCTTCTCCTAAATTTAAAAGTTAAAATCTAAGTAATACCCGACTATAACAACAACAAAAATGTGAGAACATATCTATTTCCTACTATGACCCAATTTTGTAATGTATAATAAGTGTCAATAAATCTTATTATTATAACCTTCAACCCACATTTACAAAATGTTGGTACAAACTTAGATTTAATGATACCTTTTTGTATCACTAAAAAAAACCATTGTCACTAAAAATCAGTACTTTTTATGCTAGTTTGTTAGTTTTATAAGGATAGTTTGCCATTTTCTAATATGATAAATCTGAAATAAAAGTTAATATGTGTGTGTGTGTGTGTGTGTGTGTATATATATATATATATATATATATATATATATATATATATATATATATATATAGGGTGAGGTTCTTTTCAGAACCAAATAAATTGCGAGAACTGCGAGAACCAACATCAACCAATCAGATTTTTTTGAATATTTATTTTTATTATTTAATTCAAAAGGGTACAATAATAAAGTTACATTTTTATTTTCTATTTGATATTTTTAATAGAAAAACGTTTTTTGTTCCTTATTTTTAGGAACCATTTTTTTTTAATTGAAATAATTTCTTTTTTCAAGGATGCATGATTTGAGAATGTAATGTGCACTTTTTTTTTCGTATAATCTAGTGTTCAATCTCTTAAATCCTTTGTTATCAGAATTCTTTTTTTTCTTCTACATTTATGTTTTCTAAAAGTGAGGTGCATATGTGTTTTTCTAAAATAATGTGTTTTGGAGTACAATTCTTTAATATTCAAAACTTAACAACAAGAACATAAACATTATACGAATGTCTAAAAGAAACGGAAGTACAATATATTGATTATACATGTGTGCACTAATAATAATTAACGTAATAAAAGACTCGTGATCTTTGTACGTATATGCACATGTAATTTTCCTCATTAGCCATTCTCGATCTCTTTGTATGCATATGTGCATTTCAGTTCGTCCATATGCCCTTATAATACGTATGTGCACTCTTCTTATTGCTCATTGCACTCATACCTGTAACCACAAACAAATAATAGATGAATTATTTAATCATAAAAACTAACAAAACACATATGCACAAAAGGAACAAGTTCATGAAAATGTAAAAACACATATGTATAGAAGGTTTCAAATTTACAAAAAAATTGTAAAAACACATACGCATTCTCACTAACACATGTGCACACTTGATCAAAACCAATCCGAACCACCCAATTAACATTTGGTTAATCTTTCTAGCTCATGTAGAAGCTCTCCAAATATTGGAAGGAGCAAATGTCGGTAACAACATTTGGCGTTCATCATTATTGAATAAAAAAACCGAAACTAAATATTCACACTTACATAAAACATATGCACAAACAACGTTATGATAAAACAAAATTAAAAAATAAAAATAAAAATAATTATGAGTGAAACATGTGATGAAATACCAAAACAAAACCAATTAAAGAAACAGTTACCCTCTTATCAAAGTTTCTTAAAGAATACTAACAACTAATGATTCCAAATCTAATTTGATCATCCATTCAAAATACTTCTGTCAATTTGATAACCTTCTAAAAACCACTCGTTATTTTTATTTTTATCTTAATTTTTAGAAGGTTAAAGACGAGACCTGCACGAGATTCATAAACAATTAAGATT
>LBNU01033052.1:89555-117508 GCA_014162995.1 Artemisia annua
AAATGGCTTGGGCTAAAAAATATGAACAACAAGACTATCAATTAAAATTGAGTGAATGGAAGTTAGGATGTAAAGTCTATGAAATAGAAAAGCTTACTAAAGAAAGGGATGATTTGTTAGTAAAACTTGCTAGTTGGAAAGAATTTGGTCTTTCACATGTTAGTTTTGTAGAAAAACAAAGAAGAGCACATGTTAAAACTGGACTAGGTTATGGTGTTGAGTATGATAGTTCAGAAGATAGTCCCACTAGAGAAAAGGAACAACTTAATTCAGAGGTAACTTCATCTAGTGTTGAAGAATTCATTAGCTTAGATGCAAACACATCTAGTGATGAGGAACCAATTAATCAAAAACCTCCTGAATTTAAGAAGAACAAGGGATATAATGAAGTTCCCCCACCCACTGGTATCTATCAACCACCTAGGACAGATGTTTCTTGTTTTGGAGTAGATAATCTAGAATTTAGGAAAAAGCTTATTGGTCAAACAAATTCTAGTCCATCTAATTCTGAGCCCTTAAAAGACACAATTGAGAATTCTAGGGTTGAGAACAAAAAGAGTCATGCTAACGGTTCAGGGAATGTTCATAATACTCAACAGTTTTCTAAAGATTTTTCAAAACAAGTAGTGCCTTCAAATTCTTCTCAAAGTACTGTTAATCCAAAGAGACAAGCAAGTTTTGGTTATAGAACTCAAGGAAGGGGATTTGGGAATATGGATAGAAAGTTATTTATGTATGCTACAGTCCTCATCATTTGATTAAGGACTGTGACTATCACTCAGACTACTTGAGTAAATTCCCTAAGACCAAATCTGCTAACCATAAGCCAAAGGAGAACAAACCAGCTTGGAATTACTCAAATAGGGTTAACCATAGTAATTTCTCTAAAGACTATAGGTACCCTCACCAGAAAAGACCTTTTTCAAAACCACCAGTACCTTCAGGCAACATTTTTCAAGATACCGGTAAGACAAAAGCAATACCTTCTCAAAGTACTGCTAGGTTTTCCCCCACTCAAGGTATTTCTAATGTAAGACCAAAGAGATCCAATTACAATCAATCTAGAAGGCCTTACACCTCCAATAGAGTACCTATATCAAAGAAATCAAAACAAAGTGTTAAAACCAAATGGATTAAGAAAGAAAGTGCTGATGGGGAACAACCAGTACTTTCACCAAGTAAGAGTGAAAAAGAGAATTTTGTTGCAACAGAGAGTTTTGTTGAAAACGAGATTTTGGTTGAAAAAGAAATTTTGGCTAAAAAGGAAAATTTTGATGAAAAAGAAAGTGTTGTTAAAACACCAACACAGATTTTGGGTCCACAGACTATGATTCTTGACTATGTTTTCAAAAACAGTGGAGATTACATACTCAAGAAATTTAAGTATGACACTCTACAAGGGGAACACAAGTCAGTAATGGCTTGGGTTCCTAAAAGAAACTAATCTTTTTCATTATTTGTGCAGGGCAACCCAGAGGAGAAGCTTCAAGATCATCTTATTATTGATAGTGGTTGCTCTAGCAGCATGACAGAAGACAAGGAGATTCTGTCAGATTTTAAGTCATATTTTGGAGGAAGAGTTGCTTTTGGGAATGATCCAGATGGAGGAAGAATTACTCGCAAAGGAACCATCAAGACAGGATGCATTGATTTTGAGAATGTTAGATATGTGAAGGAGCTCAAGTTCAACCTTTTGTCAGTTTCTTAGATTTGTGACAAGAAGTATCCTGTGTTATTCACTGACACAGAATGTTTAATTCTCTCTCCTGAGTTCAAGTTTGTTGATGATCACTTGGTAACACTGAGAATACCAAGAACCAATGATGTGTATAGTTTAGATTTGAAGAATATCAATTCTTCAGGTAGAGCAACTTGTTTAGTGGCAAAGGCAACACTTGAAGAGGCACATCTATGGCATAGAAGATTAGGACATGTGAAATTCAAGAATATCAACAAGTTGGCTAAAGGCAATTTAGTTAGAGGTTTACCTTCTAAAACATTCAAGACTGATCATTCATGTTTGGCTTGCAAGAAGGGTAAACAACATAAAGCTTCATGCAAGAAGCTTGAGGAGAGAACTATTAGAGAGCCTTTGGAGTTGTTGCACATGGATTTGTTTGGGCCTGTTTCTATTGAGAGCTTAAACAAGAAAAAGTACCGCTTAGTTGTAACAGATGATTGCAGTAGATTTAGTTGGGTCTTTTTCTTGGGATTTAAAGATGAAACCTTTGATGCTATTCATGACCTTATTATAGCCCTTGAAAATCAGTTAAGACTCAAAGTCAGATCCATTAGATGTGATAATGGGACTGAATTCAAAAACAAGCTTATGGATGATTTTTGTGCCAACAAAGGAATCAAGAGGGAGTTTAGCATTGCTAGAACTCCTCAGCAGAATGGTGTTGCAGAAAGGAAGAACATAACCTTGATAGAAGCAGCAAGGACAATCCTTGCAGATTCTCTACTACCTATTCAATTTTGGGCTGAAGCTGTAAGTGCTGCTTGTTATGTTTTGAATAGAGTGTCTATCACCAAACCCCAGATGAAGACACCCTATGAGTTGCTGATGGGCAGGAAACCAAGTATTAGTTTTATGAAACCTTTTGGCTGTCCTCTTACTATTCTAAACACCATTGATAATTTGGGAAATTTGATGGCAAGTCAGATGAAGGCTACCTATTGGGTTACTGTACCAATAGTAAAGGTTTTAGAGTGTATAACAGGGCTACAAGGAAGGTTCAAGACTGTCTTAATGTTGAGTTTCTTGAAGATCAAACAAATCAAAGAGATAAAGGTCCTGATTGGATGTTTGACCTTGATGTTTTGACTCCTTCTATGAACTATGTACCTGTTAGGAAGGAGAATCAAGTTGTTCATTCAGAAGAAGAAGATTCACAGTTCATTGTTCATGGAGTCAATGTTAGCCCTCAAGATGTTCCTGATGTAGAACCCATTCCCATTGAAAATCAGAAAAGTACTGTTGAACCAACTCCCATAGTCTCTGATGAAGATCAAGCTATTCAAGATGAACTTAATAGGATGCTCTTTTAAGAAACACTATCAAAGTCCTATGAGGATGATCAAAGAAGAGCCTATGAAGCAGAGAAGAAAAAGGGAAAGTCTACAAATCAATCTCACAGTACTTTGGATCCCAGTATTAGGATCAAAGTACTGCTGCTCAATTTGAAAATACTTCTGGTGGAGTAAATTCAACCAATTAGACCAACACTGATGATTTTTGTGGTCCATCCATGTCTGATTTTGAAGAATCAGATGATGAGTTGCACGAAGAAGGCATTTCCTCACAACAAGGTCCTGACTACACAAATTTAGAAGATGATCTTACAGTTCCAACTACTCATACTTCAAGAGTTCATAAGAATCATCCTGCTAGTAAAATTATTGGATCTCCCACCTCTGGAGTCATTACAAGATCCAAAGCTAAGAGTATCAATAAGCCACATAATGCTTTACTCAGCTTTGTTTATTAACAAAACAGGATGAATCATAAGGATCAACAAACATGCCTGTTTGCTTGCTTTATCTCTTAGGAAGAACCCAAGACAGTATCACAAGCATTAGCAAAAGAAAGTTGGGTTGAAGCAATGCAAGAAGAACTTCTTCAATTCAAACCTCAAGATGTTTGGGTATTATATGATTTACCAGATGGAAAGAAAGTAATTGGTACAAGATGGGTTTTCAGAGTTAAAAGAGATAAAAGAGGTAATATCATCAAGAACAAAGCAAGACTGGTTGAACAAGGATATAGACAGGAAGAAGGAGTGGACTATGATAAAGTGTTTGCTCCTGTAGCAAGGATTGAAGCAATAAGGTTAATTCTTGCTTTTTCTTTATATGGGATTTCTTGTGTATCAAATGGATGTCAAAAGTGCCTTTCTTTATGGCAATATTACAGAGGAAGTTTATGTTAAACAACCTCCTGGTTTTTAAGATCCTGCACATCCAAACAAAGTCTACAAGGTTATCAGGGCACTGTATGGCCTTCATCAAGCTCCCAGAGCTTGGTATGAAAGACTCTCCACTTTTCTATTGCAACATGGTTACAGGAGAGTTGCAATTGACAAGACTTTGTTTATCAAAAGAGACAAAAAGGATATCATGCTTGTTAAAGTTTATGTGGATGATATTATTTTTGGAGCTACAAAACAGTCTATGGTGAAAGAATTTGAACAGCTTATGCAATATGAGTTTCAAATGAGTTCCATGGGTGAACTAACTTTCTTTTTGGGGCTTCAAGTTAAATAATCAAGTACTGGAATTTTCATTAGTTAAGATAAGTATGTCACTGACATTCTTAAAAAGTTCAACTTAAGTGATATGAAGCCAGTAACCACACCCATTAAAGCCTCAAACTCATTAGGAAAGGATGATGATGGAGCACCTGTGGATGTCAAGCTTTACAGATCAATGATTGGTTGTCTTATGTACTTAACTGCATCTAGACCTGACATTATGTTTGCTGTATGCTTATGTGCAAGATATCAGGTCACACCCAAGGTCTCTCATATGAATGCAGTCAAGAGGATTTTTAGTTATCTCAAGCATCAACCTAAGTTAGGGTTATGGTATCCTAAGAAGTCACCTTTTCACTTGGAAGCTTTTTCAGATAGTGATTATGCAGGTGATAATTATGATAGAAGATCAACCACTGGAGGATGCCAATATCTTGGGAGAAGACTAGTTTCATGGCAATGTAAGAAACAAACTATTGCAGCAACCTCATCCACTGAAGCAGAATATGTTGCTGCTGCAAGCTGTTGTGGCCAAGTACTTTGGATGCAGAATCAACTCTTGGATTATGGATACAATTTCAAGAATACTCCTATCAACATTGATAATGAGAGTACAATTTGTATTGTGAAAAATCTTGTCTATCATTCCAAGACTAAGCATATTCAAATTAGGCATCATTTTATTCGTGATTGTTATGAGCATAGGCTCATTAATGTTGTCAAGGTTCACACAGATGACAATGTAGCTGATTTACTTACCAAAGGATTTGATGTTTCAAGATTCAAACATTTGGTGGTAAGTATTGGTATGATTAATTATTAAGCTATGTTTGAGGGAGGACTTCATTTAGTCCTATGCATTATTTGAGGGGAGGCAATATAATCTTATTGATGATGTATCCACTTGTGGTAAAGATAATGGGAAAGTAATGCTTGCAATTTTCATTGAAAGCACTGCTTTGGGGAAAGTACTGCTTTGCAGAGTACTGCTGATGTGTAAAGTACTTTTACTTGGAAAAGTACTGTTCCAACGGTCAAATATACGGGGTAAAGGTCAAATACTTTTTTATGCAAGGCATACATGCCAAAATAACGGTATACGCATTAAATAGGATTTGATTTTTTAAATCGTATCCATATATAACTAACCCTACCGCCTTTTACTCTCACTTTTCTACTTATCCACCCATTCATTCTTAAGCCACCACTTTACTCATCAAACCTACCTTCGCCGTACTATTCATTCTTCTACCAACACACAAATGGCTAATCGTTCAACTTGTAGTAAGCACAACATGATCGCTAATTTGGACAAGACGGAATTGAATATTGATTTTCATGCTATGATTGATTTCCTAACTGGGTCTTCCATCAATTATGCTTTATTGGTCAATCCTGACATTATTGGGCCATGGATTCAAGAATTTTGGGCTACTGCTAAATCGGGTTGTGGGAAGAACTTGGTGTATCGTTCATTAAGGCTAAAGTTGCTGGGAAGCATATTCGGATTACTGAGGCTACCATTAGAGAAGATCTTCTGTTTCATGATGAAGAAGGTACTGTTTATGTTTGATAAACAAGTACTTTGGGATACACTCAGAGACATAGGGTATGAGGGTTCTCTTACTAAACTTACTTTTCAGAAACCCTTATTCAGTCCACATTGGAAGTATCTCATTCATGTTTTACTCCATTGCCTAAGTAACAAAAGTACTGCTTGGAATGAGTTTAGTCAAACTATAGCCTCTGCATTAGTGGGATTAGCTACCAATCAACCGTTTAATTTCTCTTTCATAATTCTCGATGGTATGCACAAACATATCAAGAATGGTTCACCATTTTTGATGTATCCTAGATTTGTTCAATTACTTTTGAACAAACAGCTTGAGGGTGTTCCAAAACCCCCAAACTTTTTGCCTGCTATAGCCCTTCCTAACAAGGTGTTTACCTTTATGGCTACTAAGAGTGCAAAATTCTCTGGAAGAAATACTCCTTTAACTGCACATATTTTGGAAGTGGCACAAGCTGTTAGAGATGCTGCTAAAGATGATTCAGATCCTTCTACTGAACATTCAGACTCTGCTCCTATTCCATCCAAAGATCAAGATGCTTCTCAACATACTGAGCAATTACATTCAAGGGAAATAGATGTTTCTCAGCATACTGCTTCATCACCAGTTCATGAATCTTCTCAACATACTTCTTCAAAGGAAAGTACTGCTTTTTTGCAAGGTGCTGCCAATGATGATTCAGACCATGGTGAGAATCAACCACCATCTCCCAATGATTATACTTCCACAGATGGGTCTCAAACATCTGGAGGAGATGAGGGAGTAATGGCTGATGAGGAGGAAATGGCTAATGAGGGAGTGCTGGATAATTATGCTTTAACCAGAGAATTAAAGAGGTTAAAGAAAGCTTATGATGATCAAGCTGCAGCAATGTTGAAGTTGAAGAATAAGTTCAAGAGATTGAATTGCTTTGTATAGCCCTTAGTTCAACATCATAGATTGTGGGTGAAATCACAGAAGAAGTGTGGTCAGAAATCTAAGAAGGTTTCTAAGCCTAAGAAAATGAAGTTCAAGAAGCATTCTTCATTCACATTGGGGAGGAAATTGGAAAATGAAAATCTGAATGAAGATGCTGAACTTAATAAAGATCCAGATGATGAAATTCATAAGGATTTAGATGCTGAACTTTATGAGAATTTGAATGAAGATCCTAATGTTGAAACTCATGTAGATTCAAAGAAAGAAGCTGACCAAATTGAGCAAGTTAATATTCAAAGTACAGATGCTCAAAGTACTGGTGTTCAAGATACTGCTCCACAAGGTACTTTTAGGCAGAATCTTATTACACTAAGAACCTTAGATTTTGATGAAGAAGCTGGTCCTTCAAATGTTATACATGAAGAAGTTGGTACTTGAAATCCAATTCAGCAAGAGGAACATAGTGATAGTGATGATGAGACCATTGCTCATATGTTGCTTAACATGTCAAGATCCAAAGGTATTACCGTACCTGGAGTGGAACAATCTCAACCTTCTTTTCAGTCTACTCAAGAGATAGATCCTAAAGATAAAGGTAAAGGACTTTTGATTGAAAAGAAAAAGAAGAAGAAGGAGTTTACTTTAGCACAGATAAGAGCTTTTGAGGAAGCTAAAAATGAGGAAGCTGCTAGAAAGTTTCAAGTTGAATTGAATGCTGAAGTGGAGAGATCAGAGAAGCCTATTGTTAAAGAAAGAGTTATTGGACCAAGAAAATCACAGGGCATTGCTAAAGAAAGGAATGCAATGATGAGTTATCTAAAAGGTCATGGATACAAAGGCTTACAGAGATTAAAGTATCAAGAGATGAAAGACTTGTATGATGCTGTCAGAGAATCTTACCAAAAGTAAGTTGATAGCATTGTTGCTTTTGATACTGATGAGGTAAAACAGATGTTGGATGCAAGAAATAAAAGAAAAAGAACAACAACTAAAGAACAGCCATCAAAGAAGTTCAAAGATACAATTAAATTAAGGACAGATACAGTTGATGAGCTAAGGAATTATTTAAGGGTTCTTGATTTTGAGAAAAGAAGTTGCTGATACAAAGTCTAAGATTTCTGCAATGGAAGTTGTGGAATCAAAAGAAGATGGAGATTATCTTGTTTTCCATAGAGAGGATGAAAGTTTTAGAGCATTCAACTTGTTGTGGGATATACTACATTTGATAGATAGAGAAGACTTACTTCATCTGCATCAACAAGTACAAGCTTATTATGAACACATTCCACCAAGAGGAGTGGGTTTAATCTTGCTGGGTGATCTTTCAACTCTCTGGGATACTGAAGAAACAAGCAAGGATGCACTCTGGAATAATCAAGATTGTTAATACAAATATCGTCCTAAAAACGTTATTTATATTTTACGATCTTTTACCATGTTTTGTTAACAACAAAATATAAGGTAAAGTTTAGCAACAATTTTTAAACATGAGTTTAAGTATTTTACACATTTTGTTTAGACATAAACATAACCTTTAACTTGTTCTTATTACTTCTAGTTAAAATGATTTTTTATCATATTTAGAAATCTTTTATTACATCATACATAGCATCATGTTTCTTGTATTGTAGCTTGATCTTATTGAGATATGTTGAAGATTTGAGTTAGATATACACTCAATGTATCCATGGAAGATATGGTAAGATCTTTGGTTAGATTTGTAAGATTTTATGGAAGATATGTTGTCAGGGATCCACGGATCCAAACGACAACAAGGACGGAACCATACGTTTGGTTCCGTCGGATCCGTGGTCTACTGATCTTGTTTTCCTATAAATAGCAAGCCATTCCAAGCTTATTCTTTCATCACTTCTAATACATATCATTGCATATACTCTCCATACTTACATCTAACATATTCATACTTCATTCTTGTGAGATTCTTTTGTAGCAAGAAGATCACAAAATTCATTCAAGTCTCCAAGCAAAGTCGGAATACTTGTGTAGTGTACAAAGTGTGTATACTAGTGTTGTTATTATTGTTTCATTGAGTGTATTCATTATAGAGTGATCGGTTAGTATTTTAGTCCTCAAAATACATAGTGAAACGGGAGTGGTTGTGCCCTTGTAAAAGAACTCGACATTTAGCTTTGTGTCGGAAAAATATTGTGTAAGCGACGTGTAAGGTTTCTCCACCGGTGTTAAAGGAGCTTGTTGACTAGTGAGATTAACTCTCGAGTTGGATACTCGGGGCATGGAGTAGGGCAAGGAAAAAGAGTCCTTGTAGACCGAACCACGATAAACGATTGTGTTGTGGTTTGATTGTTCTTAACTCTTCTTTACTTATTGCATATTAGTATATATCTATTGATTACACGTTAAGTTTCTAAAAAGTAAAACGAAACTAAAAACCGGTAAACTATTCAACCCCCCTTCTAGTTTCCACAAAGATAATTGGGAAATTTTAAGCCGGAGATTCTTTGAATCAGCAGGAGTGCGTGTGTTGGAATTAGAAGATGGTACCATGGTTCATATGCTAGCAGAGAGAAGATATCCTCTCACAAGAAGTCTTATGATCAGGATGCTAGAACATGGTATGGAAGTTGAAGATGAGAATGACACAGCACTTATGGTGATTGAGTTATTCATCAAATGGACAACTTTGGCAAATGATGATGCATGATTACTGGTATATGGTTTTGATATATATTTTTTGAATAATAAGTATTTTATTCAAAGTACTGCTAGACCAACAGTACTTTATCAAAGTACTTTTGTAGCATAAAAACCAGTAAAGTTCTTTAATAAAAAAAATAGCAATTTTTGTAGTGTGCAAAATACTTTCTGAAGCACAGGATAAACAGCAACAAAATGTTTTTGAGTAACACATGGTGTTAGTACTTGTACTACACAACAAATGGTATTCAACTCACCATGTTTAATAAACAAGAAAGAGTTTGACTCATCATGAGGGTACGGCTCTGATATGATTATCAAATCCGTTTTTAGTTAACAATTTACTAAAAATTGTATGGTTTTCAACTCACCATATCTGTTAAAGTGAAGAGTTGACTAGCCTACAAGATAATGGCTTGTGGTAAAGGTTGTGGAACTCCATTTATATGGTAATTAGTTCACCATGGTAGTGATTGTACTAAAAGAACTAGCTAGTCCAAAAGCAAACAGCTCTTGGTAAAGACTAACTCAAATTCGTTGATAGCTGATGATTTGCTAAAAATCATATGGTTATCAATGTACCATGGTTCTTAAACCTAAACATTGGCTACTCCAGAGTTAATGGCTTTGGTAAAGAGACATCAAAATCCATTATTTTTCAATGATTCACCTCTCACAGGAGTTTACACACCTGGATGTGATGAGAATAGTATGAAACTGATCTGATGTACATTTTACTATATATTGCTAAGTAGCTGTAAAGATTGTTGCTGATAGTTGCTGATAAAGATTACTTTGATGATGACAATAAAACCACAGTGAGTACAAGACAGATACAATCATTCCTTGAAGATAAAGATGTTAAATGCTAGAGTAATTTGGCATGGATTAAGGGGAAGACAAAGGAACTTGAAATCAAGCAAGTAGAATTCAAGTTAGGGGAGGATTATTGGGTTATAAAGTCAAAGTACTGCTGAAGATCAAAGTACTGCTTCTTATAAAGAAAGTCAAAGTGCTGCTCATCAAAGGACTGCTATGATAAAGTACTAATATGCAAAACGTTTAAGGATTATTATGATAAAGTGCTGTTCTTAGTTTAGAATTAGTTTACTTGTCGTTCAAGTATTGTAAACCGACTAGGGTTTTCCTTATGCCTATAAAAGGATCCCTAGGTTGGCATTAGATAATACGCATAATACGCATATACGAATACATGCAAGTTCGATATTAGAGATATTTAGCGGTTAGGGATTGTAGGACCGAAAATATGCAAGATTTATATGGTTCGGGAGGTCTAGGTTGATCAAACATGATGAAAGTATTCATCTTTCTAGAGAGAGAAAGTAGAGAGAGGGAAAGCACTACAACGTAACTCCTTACATCAGTAATAACTAGATTGTCAAGTCTGAATTATTAATTTGCGCAGACAAGTTATCTTCAATAGTCGTGCATCTAACCACCCCTAGACTTTGAGATAAGTAAGTACACCTTTTGAAATGCCACTTCAAAATCAAACCAATAATATCGTACAAAAACCACGTAGTCATATTTGTCAAACCATAACAATTCTAGCCGTGAACAATGTATCCCCGTGAAATTTATAATCCAAAATACCACTCATGTTGCAAACAAAATTATATCCAAAAATTAAATTTAGGATAATAATTTCGATGGTCCAATTAATTTTCAGCATTTACCATCAGTCCAAAGACAATTGTTCAGTATATCAATTCAGCCCGGTCCAGTTACAACCACTGAAGCCTAAAAATCAGAAGAAGGCCCATCCAAGAGAATTAGACCCGATCCAATCAAGCACATAATAACCTTTACCCTATATGTTAACCCTAAAACACACATCATATTATTATCCGCCCCCATCACTATACGCTCCTCTCACCTCCACACATCAAACTCAGATCGAAAAAAAAAATCCCATAATCACAACTGATTACATCTTCATCACCTTGACAATCCGTCTTCATCTTCATCTAACCACAATGAATCACAAACTTAACCATACCCAGCCTGTTTCCTTCATATGTTATTCGTTCTGAATCAAGAATCATCTCAAGTCTTCAAGATCCATTAGTGGGTCTCGGGTAGGTTGTAATGTTGTGTTTTCGTATTCGAACCGAATGAAAGTAACGAGTTTAACAAAAAAATTGTTATATCTCGTTCTATATTTTTCGGATATGAATAATGAAGTATAATCTTCAAATAAGATCAGTGATGATAATCTATTTCGAGTTTTTATCTTTGAGATCTAAGTGTTCTTTGTAACACACGAAATAGATGACTGGGATCTAAGTGTTCTTTGAGTCTTGTTGAATGGAGATGGAATATAGATAGCCTTGGAGCTGTTTGAGATTGTGGGGTTAGAATAATTGAATTTATTGTTGGCTGTTGTAGATATTAGGATAGATGTTGTTAGGTTGTGATTGCTGTTTTTCTTCCACGTTCTTTTGTATTGAGTTATTGTCTTGGAGACTTGGACTGATGATGTTTAACTGAGGTCACTTGAGTCTTTGGTATTTGGTTTGTCGGTCAAATCTGCTTCTTCTCAATCTTCTGTCACAAAAGATTTCGATAGTATTTCAAAAAGATCTCGATAAATTTTTCCAAAAAGATTTCGATAATCTTTTATAACATATCGAAAACATGGTTATCAAGGACGTGGCTTATCGAGATCATGGTTATCGAGATCTTGATTAGTCGAAAATGTGATTTCGATAAATTAGGGTTTTAGGATTGCGATACCCAGTGATCTCGATAAATTGGGGCTAAACTATCTCGAAAATTGATTTTCTCGATAATTTAGGGTCTTATGATTTCGAAAATTTCTTATACAAGAAATTTCGAGTTTTTCGGCGAGATTCCGACCAAAATAAATTCTGACCAGCCTATTTCCCAGTTTCCGATGAGATTTTTGATGAGTTTTGACCCCATTTGACCATTTTTTTCACGGATGGTACACAAAAGTCTATATGATATACATTAACTGATTGGACATAAATGACACAAAGCAGATTTGTATAAAACTTGATAAAGTGTAAGACTTTTATGTTTATGGATACAAGGAATATGTATAAAACTGCTATAAAATTGTACCCATAAAAAGATAAGAAAAAAATTTTCAGATCTGAAAAAAATAGTACAAAAACAGCTTCAAAACACGATTCGAACCACCATAAATCAGTGAAAAACACAACGAGGCTCTGATGCCAATTGTAGGACCGAAAATATGCAAGATTTATGTGGTTCGGGAGGTCTAGGTTGATCAAACATGATGAAAGTATTCATCTTTCTAGAGAGAGAAAGTAGAGAGAGAGTGGAGAAAACAAGGATACTTTATTAAATGAAAACAATACAAAACACCTAACACTTTCCCACACCCCTTATGGAGAGTCATGAGGGGTATTTATAGGCTCTTAACACTACATGTTTGGCTACTTGACAANATATATATATATATATATATATATATATATATATATATATATATATATATATATATATATATATATATATATATATATATATATATATATATATACTCTCTAAACTTTCTTAAAAGATACTCGTAAAAGAATTATTGTTGTTGCTATTATTTATTACTGTAATATTATTGCCATCATTATTAAATTAAAATTATACATAATACAAACGGATTTTAAAGAACAACATTTTTCACGAAGTTATAATGTAGTCACTCATTACATATTCGAAAATTTTAAATTTGACTACAAGCGTTTAATTACCCGTGTAAGCACGGGTTGAAAAAGTGGTATTGCCAAAGTATTATAAGTCATGTATGTTAAATTAAGGTTTTATACTGACTTTAGTTTATGCTTAAACTTTGTGTATAGACGAACTTGTAGCTAATATGTGAAAAGAAAATCCATTGACTTCAAAGTCTATGTGAACTTTTAAGAGGAATGAATTTAACAATATACTAGCGACTAGCAAATTGCCCATTGTTTTTGTATTCATAAATATCAACAACAATAATCATCCAAATTTTGCCAATCGGACATAAATATCCACAACAATAATCATCTAAATTTTGCCAACCAGGCATAAATATCCACAACTATAATCATCCAAATTTTGCCAACCAGACATAGGTTTGTTGTTTTCCTTCTTTTAAGAATAATGAAAGCCGTTTCGATGATTCCAAATAAGGTTTTGTAAATAGGTTTGTTGTTTGTTCTCATGTCCATTTTCAATAATTTGAAATTTTTTTGTTTTTGCTTTGTAAATTTGGAGGAAGCAACTGTGTATTTGCTGAGAAGATGCACAACTCTGATTTAGTTACAGTAATTTAAAATGCTTGTACTTTTAGAAGTTTGTGACGACTTTTCATAAAGCTATTACAGTTGGTTTAAGATCATCGAAATGTAATATGTTCTTCTGTATTAAACTTGGGTAGAATGTACACTTGATTAATCTCAAAGGTTTAGCTTACTGGTGTGAGATTAAAGAAACTTGCTTCAAAAATGTTACGTTCTTCAAAGGGGATGCACACTTTTTGAGTGAGCCGTTAATTTAGTCTAAGCATTTTAGTTATCAATATTTTACGAGAGGTGATTTGCGTACTCCAAATTTTAATTGGCACACTTCATTTCATGTTGTAAATAGTTGTACATATATCACTGGATATGATGTGTACTGTACTTTTGTATTGAAGTGTCTATCAAAAAATGAAGTGTGCAAATCACCAGCTATACTTTACAAGATATATTAACTTTTGGATTGACAACATTTTGCAAGTTAATTTACGAAATTAAGTTACTGATTATTAACATTTTGCTAGTTGCTACTCTTAACATACAATCAAAAAACCTAAAATTTGCTTAATATGACTGCTTATTAGGGAAAACCGCCAAGCGTGCACTAAGCACTATGAGCTGGATCACACCCACATTGTTTGATTTACCATATAACTTTATGTACATGTTAGTGCTATTTAATATAAAAAGTGTATCGACGTGTCAATTAGCATAGGATTAGTAGGATATATCATTTTCTATCAATTATCTTTCTTTATCAATTATCTTTCTTTGTTTAATTTACTTCTCAACTAGGTGGGTTGGAGATCTAAAATACAAATTTGGGATGTGAGTAAAGGTGTATGTAAATTAACAAATTGTCATATGCGGACATCGATAAGGTTTTCCAATTATGCTCACTCAACTGGCCCATAAAACACGATTTCGTCATAACTTTTCAAACTTAGGACATCAGCCCAAGAAACAAATCAAATGAAAAGCCGAAAAGTAAACATGGACCCACGAAAAAGTACCTAGGGACCAATGAATTTTACTATGTTTTTCTACTTTTTTGTGAATTGCCATGTACTTTTTGTACATTTTTTATGTGCTTAACTTGTGCCCCTAAGACACAGGTTAGAAAAATACGTTAAACAATATACTAGCGACTAGCAAATTGCCCATTGTTTTTGTATTCATAAATATCCACAGCTATAATCATCCAAATTTTGTCAACCAGACAAAATTATCCACAACAATTATCATTCAAATTTTGCCAACCAGACATAAATATCCACAACTATAATCATCCAAATTTTGCCAACCAGACATAGGTTTGTTGTTTTCCTTCTTTTAAAAATAATGAAAGCCGTTTCGATGATTCCAAATGAGGTTTTGTAGATAGGTTAGTTGTTTGTTCTCATGTCAATTTTCAATAATTCAAAATTTTTTGTTTTTGCTTTGTAAACTTGGAGGAAGCAACGGTATATTTGCTGAGAAGATGCACAAGTCTGATTTAATTATAGTAATTTAAAATGCTTGTATTTTTAGAAGTTTGTGACGACTTTTCATAAATCTATTACAGTTGGTTTAACGTCATCGAAATCTAATATGTTGTTCTGTATTAAACTTGGGTAGAATCTTGATTAATCTCGAAGGTTTAGCTTACTGGTATATGATTAAAGAAACTTGCATGAGCCCTTAAAAAAAAATAATAATAAAAAAAAAAAAAAAAAAAAAAAAAAAAAAAAAAAAAAAAAAAAACTTGCATGAAAACCGTTACGTTCTTCAAAGCAGATGGACACTTTTTGAGTGAGCCGTTGATTTTGTCTAAGGTTTTCATATGCGTAGGTCGGCGTGGTTAGTTATCAATACTTTACGGAGGGTGATTAGCACACTCCAAATTTTAATCGGCACACTTCATTTCATGTTATAAATAGTTGTATAGTATATATATCACAGGAAGTTTACTGTACTTGTGTATTGAAGTGGGAGGGAGATCCTCTCAAGTTGATTTTTCAACTTGAGACAATCCTAGTCCATTGAAGTGTGCCTATCAAAAATTGAAGTGTGCAGCAAATCACCAACTGTACTATACAAGAGATGTTAACTTTTGGATTGACCGCAACATTTTGCAAGTTAATTTATGAAATTAAGTTACCGATGATTAACATTTTGCCAGTTGCTACTCTTTAAATATAATCAAGAAACCTAAAAATTACTAAATATCACACCCACATTGTTTGATTTACCGAATTTTATGTACATGTTAGTGCTATTAAAAAAAAGTGTATCGTCATATCATTTAGCATAAGATTAGTAGGATATATAATTTTCTATCAATTATCTTTCTCATATAATTTATTTCTCAACTAGGTCGGATGTTTAGAGTAAAGGTGTATGGAACTTGTCATATGCGAACATCGATAAGGTTTTCCAATAACGCTCACTCAACTGGCCCATAAAGCACGATTTCGTCATAACTTTTCACACTTTGGGCATCGGCCCAACAAACAAATCAAATGAAAACTTGTATTGGTCTATTTGATTAGAGCAAAAAACTGCAAACCAAATGGATGATTTTTGCAGTCTACTCTAAATTCTTTAATCCACCGTTGTTGTCAATACAAAGGCCGAATAACTAAAACCATTTTGATCAGTAAGTTATCAAAAATCCAAAGGCAAAACATATCAAACACTTAAAATCCNTGACACACTCACCATGTAAAAAGATTGAACATCTTGTATTAATTTTTTTAAAATTTTTATTTATTTATTTATTTATTTATTTATTATTGTTGTTTCTCTAACAAATTAAACTCAAACACACATTTATCCAAACATCTCATCACCCGATCTTCATCTTTTTTAACTTCATTTTTCTGTCAAGTATCAATCACTTCATTTTTTTCAACCTTATTAATTCAATCATCTCAAAATATTCACATGGGCGTTAACAAATATCAATTCACGATTTTTTTCAACCACAACCGCATAACAAATATCAAAAAACCAAATCTAGAAATCTAAATAAACAAAGTCATATTGGAACCATTAATCCTGACCATTACCACCTCAACCGTCCAAGATCTGGCAAAGCAAGCCAGATCTTGGACGGTTGAGGTGGTAGTGACCAGAATTTCTGGTTCAAAGATATGACTTTGTTTGTTTAGGTTCCTATATTTGATTTTTTGATATTTGTTATGCGGTTGTGGTAAGAAAAACAAGGTGTATTGATATTTGTTAATACCTATGTGAGTGTTGTGAGATGATTGAATTAATAAGGTTGAAAAAACTACAAACCAAATGGATGATTTTTTGCAGTTTACTCTGAATTCTTTAATCCACCATTGTTGTCAATGCAAAGGCCGAATAACTAAAACCATTTTGATCACTAAGTTATCGAAAATCCAAAGGAAAACATATCAACACTTAAAATTCAGGTCGTACGACCCAATGTCCCAATTAAATTTCTTACCTGATTATCATAAATTCATAACGAATGACTACACCTCTATCGTATGTTATGGTCACACTTATGCATTGTGGTAGATACACTATATCTCTTTAATATACCTTATCCAATGTTAATACTAGTTGATATGTCATTTTCATGTTTTCGATTAACTTCAACGAAACATACCTACCACATCTTAAATTACCTCATAAACTCCAACAATTCAAATGTCACATCTCATTTTACACATTTATATATAAACCTTGTCAAAAAAGTTGAGAAACATATGTCGACATAGAAATCTTTCATTTAATACCCTCTATTTGATTAATCTTTTAGTCAATAAACATCCTTGCCTAACTAATCCAAACTTAATTATGTAAAAAAATAAATCTCCCTTTCTCACTCTCTCCACAACTTAATTTACAAATACAAGCATCACAAGTTATTAATCACAACATTCCAACTAGTATCATCATGCAACACTAATGATGTTATCTCCATTGCTACTATTAAAGCTACCCGACATTTCTTGAAATGTAGCCACCGTGTGTCTTGTTGATGATGATGGCGATGATTGTTGTTCGGAAGATGTTGCGGGTGTAGAGGTTGATAGGTTTAATGTTAAGGGCAATGGCGGTTCGAGGTTATCATTTGTTGCGCTTAGATTGAGTTTGGCCATTTTGTTCGATGGAGGTATTGGGATAGGAGGCATTTGATTTCCTAAGGTCTTAGTTACTTGTTTGGCTGTAGGTGCACGTCCAAGTGTGAGGCTCTCTAGCCTTGTTGATGGAAAAGATGATATGGGGAACTTCTCTGGCTCGTATTTTAGATTTGATGGTAGCTTTTGATCATCATCCATTGACGAGGTCATGCACTGCAAGTCCAAGAAGAACGTGAAATTTATTATGAAGTTGTGTAAATACTACATATTTAAAGTATACAAGCACTTTGTGTACGTTAATTATATAAGCTAACTAAACTTGTTGCTAAAAACAATAGCAATGCCCAAACATGGAAGATACACCGCTTGTAGTCATATCTATTGTAGGTAAATATTATTCACATGCATGAATATAGCACATTTGATGAAATGTGGATAATATTCTAATAAAAGTTGCAGAAACTATATATTCAATTATGTAAATTTTGTTTCTATCAAGATTTAATAATACATAAAAATAATAATGTAGCAAAGTATTTACCGCTGAGAAATGATCGGAAGGACTAAAAATGTGACTAATTTCAAACCTAAACTTGTGTGTCAATGTTTTATTAGTTTGTGAAACAGTAGCTCACTTAGCTGCAACCAACAAGATCCTGCAGCTATGCAGGTTTAGGCATGAAATTAAACACATCTTTAAGTCTCATTTCTCTTTAGTGTTGATACATTGAATCCAAAAAATGAAAATCCAAATGAGTTTCAAGATAAATATTGAATATTTGATGCTATTTTAAGACATACAAATTTGTGCAATGATTCCTTATCAACTTTTTCGTCTAATAACTATTACGGAATATATAATATCATACAAATCTGTTCATAAAAGGATAAATACATAAACTTGTCTCTTTAGGACTTTAGATTATCAATTTTCTGTATCAGATATTTAAACGGGTAATGATAGAGAGATCTCATGTTTAATCTATTACTCTTTCTGTTTCAAAATAAACGAATACTTTCAAATTGTGTAAATTTTTAGTAAATCTTACTAACTATGCATTATCAATCGATCAAATATTATCCATACACAGACTCTATTTTGATTGAGTGAAACACAAAATGAACATTTATTTTTTTGATATCCAAAAATTGAAACATGTTTATTTTAGAACGGATGAAGTAATATCTTGATACATCACAAATGCATTTTCTCACTCTAAATCTACACTTGATTTTTCCACTTGACATTCGGCCAAAAAAATTTGGTATAAAGGTCACCCCGGTAAATATTATTTACTCCAAAAGAAATTAACTACATTCGGCTACATTTTAAACATGGCTATCATTTTTATTTTCTAATATATAAGTATAAATGAAAGAAGAAGAAAAAGTTTCGTTTACAATAACCTTTAATATTGTTGTTAACAACGCGCATGAACTAATTATCTAACAAAATCACCCGTAATCAATAACCACTTGGTACTATTTAATTTCTTAAATACAAATATAATTAAGTATTATCTTTATTGCTTACAGTTAAGTACTCTTTTTATAGTTTTCTAGAATTTTAATAGTCGTCTAAAGGTCACAAGTCATTGTAGAAACAAAAGAAAAGAAAAAATTACGTAAAATATAGAGTGGGATGCTAGTTATGTCTTAGTATTAACATATTTTTGCGAAAATAGTTAGCTGTGATGCCTGTGAACAATAATCTAGAAGTTTTTTTTTAGCATTTTCCAAAAATTTTATTCCCACATAACACATTTTCGCGTATCATTAGACAATCAAAGGTGGAGTAAGAATATACATGTAGACTTTTTTTTGTTCACTTTAGCTAGATATCTTATTCATTTTCTTTGATAATTGGTATCAACAGAAATAAAAGATTTGAAGATTTGTGTGAAGCAACTCCATTCACACAAGTAGGTGATGATGATCTTGGTGGCCTGGAAGAATCCAACCATCTATCTATCTATGTCAACTTTTATGACCAAATGATAGCAACCAATCATTTCATATTTCATAAGATATGAAATTAATTAAAATGATAGTATATGAATGGATGTAGTTTTGATTGGTTGTCATAAAAAATGTTTCACTTAAATAATATACTTGGAAAAATATGGAGTATAAAAGAAAGTAGGCAATCACTTTAAATGCTTTGTCTATCATTTGAAGATAAAAACATCTAAAGTCTAATTAGTTGGTCAAAAACAAGTAAACAGCATATTGTACGAATTTCAGATCAATATTACTTTATAATTATTATAGTTTGCTAAAGTACTAATTATCGAAAATCACCTAATATGTTATTTATAGATTATACTAGTAGTTGACACCATGTGCTAAGTTTCATTAAAAAGCTAGCAATGATTCTATAATACTACAAGATAACTTATATTTCGTAAAAAAAAAGCTATACACTAATAAATAAATGAATCAAGGATATCATTTTAAACTATTTATATCTTTTATAAGTTAATTTAGTATTGGCTAAATTTTGGTCTAAGGTTCCACTACCATATGATTCGCTTGTTTGCTTATTTCTAAAGCAGCCACTTTAAATATTTATTGAGATCTAGTCAAACAAACCAATCAATATAGCTTTTTAGCATTTGATAGATTGATCACTTGTAAATAATGCAACATTTATTAAACATTAATAATTGAATCTAGATTATCAGATACTATATAAGTTAAGTATGGAAACAAATGTTAAATCCTAGATTGTGACATGTTAACTTTTAATTGTAGACTTATGATGTCGAGTTTTCATTTCTCTAACATATATAGGATAATGAAGAATATGTACCGTATCAGTCGTGATGTCGAATAAGCTTGATCTCCTGCGACGCCTATTGTGATTAGTTCGTCGGAGAAAGTACTTTTGAGCATGACTAGCCACTTGAGTCGGTGTTCGTGTTTTCACAAAGTTTCTTGAAATTCCTCTCCAGTCTCCTTTTCCTACGTTTTGTAATCCGATCAAAAACAACCGATGCTCCTCCTCCGTCCATGGTACTCCTAATCAACTCAAACCAATCACAAAAGTAATTGGTAAATTGAATAATCACCTAATAGTAAATTTGAATATATATTTTCTGGACAACTATTTATCTCAAGGAAGATTATGTTCAGGTTATCGGGAAAGGTGACCTTTTGACTCAAATATACGCAGCCTAAACAGGTATTTTTGCGATCGTTTCGAACCACAAGTCATATTAACATACTAGCAAAATACTATTGGCAAATGATAAATCTAGAGTAATTAATATAAACCAACATCATACATCAATTGCTAAATATACACACACAAAAAAGTAAATTAAACCATTAATCAAAATACCTCGTTTCCTCTCTCGACTACGAGCCGAAGGATGAACAACATCATCAGACGCATATCCCGTAGCATCAGGATTTGAGTCTGGTGGTTGTTCATCAAATTGAGCTAGATTATTCATGCTAACACTCTTCCTAAATCCTCCACTTCCGCTTCCACCTCCTTCCATCAGTCTAACTCCAAACAACATGATACTTTTACCGCGATTTCCGTTATTATTAACACTTAACTCTCCATCACCATTAGTAGAATCAGGCCATTTTCCAGGTTCGAATGCCATTGGTGTTTTCTTTTTCTCTCTCTAGAGCTAGAGAGAGTGAATGGGATTGGAGGAAATGTGGAAATGATAGGTGAGTTGTTGTTATATATTGGCATATTTTTTGTTTTCTAGGGTTATTAAGTATTAACAAAAGAAGTTGTACTCTACTACGTTGATAATAATAGTAATAAGCATATGACTAAAATGAGGGTTCTGCTTAGATGTTACGCACGACCAATAGTTGCATGTATCACTATTCTAGTTATAATTGTCACCTTTTTAAATGGTCTTAAACTAAACTTATATATTAACATTTATATAGTAAAAAATATGGCATATCTTAGGTTTTCTTTCCCTTTTTCTAAATGGTAACGGGATTTATCATTAAAATTTAAAAATAACTAGCAATGAGCTAAAAATAACAAAGTATCGATATGAAACCAAAGCTAAAGTTAATTTAAGTAAACGTTTTATAATATTTTTATATATTTTTTCTTTTTCTAAAGAGTTAAAACTCGGTGAATATACTACTCCAAAATAATACAGTCAAGTATAACGAATAGACCGAGTTCAACATCTCAGCATGTTACATAAGCGGTAAAGTATATATAAGAAGATATAACTACTTTGAGAAAACCACTAAACGCTAGGGCTTACATTTGACTCATAAAGACACCAAATATAAATGCCAGTTGTTCTTTTGTTAAACCTTCAAGGTCATAAGTGATATAGATATCTTAATCTTCGTCCTCATATAAACTTGCTTCATTTGCACCTTCACTAGCCATGAATTGAGCAGTCTTATCATAAACTTCCTCAACATCACTATCAATCTCTACCACAGCCTTTTCAACATCCTTAACGGTATTACCAAAGTTTCCAGCAATTGAAGTACCCATATTCTTGAATATCTTGTCATTTTCCTTCAACGCTTCAAGCGAATTCTTAAGAGTAACCAGATTTATATCATTTAAATTCACAGGTCCCTTACTATTTATTGTTTACGATATAAACTGTTAAATGTAAATTGTGATTGGTGATCTAAATGGTTTAAAAGCTTGACCAAGAAAATTAAATGGTCTCAATCCAAAGAGGATTAATAATTAACTTTTAACTAGATAAGAAGACAAAGTAAGCTTTGGGTAAATAGGCACAAATGCTTGTATGAACGGTATGTTTAATTTATCGAAGATCCATGCAATTGGTATACGCGAGTAAATATATGATAAACTCGTATGATTTTTCACGGGTATAAATATTCAAGACAAGTTTTTAAAATTGCAACACCTTAATTAATCATGGTCTGTCTATTATGGGTAGGAAAATAGTTCATATCACTACGGAGTCCGTTATACAATCCCGAATTGGCTCAAACACATAAAAACTTTTGTTATTGCTTACTTGTATTTGTTTGATTTGTCTCCTCAATCTTAGTATAATTTAGCCTAACTCATGTACGTACCTCGTTAGTATTTATTTGTTTGATTGTTTCCTCGATCATTAGGCTTAATTGTGTTTAGCCTAGCTAACTCATGCCTCGTTAGTAAAAAAATGTCATAAAATTATTATTATTATTTTTTATTTTTATTTTTTTTTCAGAAAATGTCATAACATTAATAAATATCATCAATCAACTCATTATTGCATTTAATAAAAAAAATTAAAAAAAAAATTGAATGCTAGAATGTAATCTAGAAAGCAGTCTAATTTGACATGTTTTACATGCATATAAAAGACAAGTACGTTGTATACAAAAGCAAGGTTATATTTCACTATCGAATTCAATTTAAATTATTATCTTGTAAACGTTAGTATTTTATATAGAAAAAGGCTCACAAATATCATGACAAACATTTGAGTTTAAAACCACTCGTCTTCTTCATATAATAAGAACAGGAAAAACATGACCCGTTTTCATAATTTATTTTAAAGAAATGGAAATGAAAAATAATTATGAAACAATCAACATGGAGAAGTAGAGATTGTAAATTACTATTGTCTTTTGGAACATAAAAGTGATTGGTAGTTAACTAATTAGCTAGCTAGTTACATGTGAGAATGAAAACATATGATAAATAACGTCTCTTAATTTGTAACATGATAATTCTTGTCCATGGAGACTAGTTATAATTTGTGCAATCTAAAACTTGTTTCGAGTAATGTGAAAGGTTTATTGGCTTTTAAGCATTAGTGCCTTTGCTTAATGCTGTTGAATTTATTCGAGAGACACAAATCCTACTTTTATTCTATTCAACGTGATTAAACTATACAGTTTGCTAGAAGAGTAATTTGCTAGGTTTGCGAATCTGCTTTTAGAAGTAATAAAAGAAGTATCATGCTAGTGCTTACTTTAGGCTTTAATCGGCTGCGAACTAGTAAAAATAATAAGAAAAGATGACTAAACACTAGATATCAGGCCAATATAAAAGTTCTATGAAAATTGGTCAAAAAGAATTTCAAACACCCATATACTAATTATTTTTCCACGTATAAAACTTAAAATATGTATATTTCCAACGGATTTTATCTTTAAACAATTTGTTCAACAAAGGAAAAATCTTTAGACAATATGTACGTACTTTGTCTAGCTAGCAGGATCGACAATATTTGAGTCAAATTCATGAATGAAACCAGAACTAAAAAGGACCATATGAGAAAGAAAAAATATATATATATAGATTAGACACAAGTTTTTAAGATCGGTTGTATTCAGATAAAATTGAAGTTTTTAAAATAATTGAACTCCACAAAGCAAAATTATGGATCCCGTGATACCGCGAAAACTCCTTAGCGTCACTGCTCAAATCATCTATCTATAGTTATAAATCAAATAACTACTAATTTCAGATGCATGGTAGTTCATATTACTTTTTTCTTCTTCTTTCTCTATAATGCCCTTTTCCATAAAACAACTTTTTGATAGAAAATCCTGAGCCATCACAATAGTTCATAAAAAAATATGGCATAAAGAAAGGCCATGAAATAAAGTATAAGCAACTCTACGCCGTCAAATTGGAATATTCCAATATATTGTTCCATTTGAGAATTGCCGATTCTTTATTGCTAAGTAATGACCCAATTTTATTTTACACATCATATAATGCTCAATTTTTATTTTTGAATGTTTTACCTGAATGACCTAAAGTTTTTCTTAAGATTTAGACGTAGCAAAATTACGAACTCGAAGTACTTCTACGCTTTTGAGCATAAGATTTTTGGGTTCTTGTCTTGTTTAGGCATTTGGGTCTTTCCTTTCGACAAAACAGAAAGCATTATTAATCGGTTAGAAATCAGGCTTCCCGAGTATAGTACATCGTGTTTTTCCGATATTAACATACATTCTTGCTGGCAAGTTCTTGGATAGTATAAAACGTAAACACGATCATTATTGTCTTTAACATATTATCTTCGAGACAAAGTATCAATCAGCATTGACGGTCATTATTTCTTTTGCAAAAAATTATATATCGTGGTTTCATTATCAAAATATTACCATATAGCATCTTTCCAAATGTGGTTTTTCTGGTCGTTAAGAAATACACCTAATTTATACACAACTTTTGATTTGGACCATTGAATTTTAATCAATGGTTAGTAATTGTTCAACTTGACTCAAGCTGTGTATAATAACTTGACTAGATCTTCCTTCAAATTTAAATTTTAGTTGATTTTATATATTAATGTCATTATGGTGGGTCGGTGTGATTTGTGAGGATAAGGGGCACATTAACCCCACCATACAAACCCATCCTTATAACATCTTGTTACAAACCTTTTTTATCATATCATTTTAAATTTCTATATATGGTTTTTAATCCATGATTTTGATGTTTTAGTGAATGGTTCTTGTCATTCTTGCCCCCATTAGAAATCCTTTAAATATTTATAATACTTTTATAATATTACTTGGTCAGAAATGAAAGTTGTTCATAGACTTTTAGTGGTAGATATTTAAAGCTTGAATATCATATTAATTATCATATATGTGCTCTCTTTTCTATTTAGATGGTTTCTCAAAGAAAACATTATGTTTTGCATAGTAATATTGATCTTTAGTGCTAGACCAGGTTCGATTATATGTATTGTAATTTTATCTTATTAAATATCTTTAAGTTGTTATTGTTAATGAAATGGGGTCATATAAACTTGATTAAGTTTAGAAATTTTATTCATTTTCATTTTATCAACTAGTATACAAATAAAAGAAAGGAAGATCAACCACATTAAGTATAAAAAAGAGGATTCTTTTTTGCCAATTTTATCCCACATCAAAAGTCGCAACAAAAGCACACACCTCTTTCCTTGCACCTAACAAGCTTTTAAAACATATGCTTTATAACCATAGTATTAAAAAGATGATACATTATGACTAGAAAGAAGAATTAGAACTAATGAGAATGTACACAAGTTTTATGACTTCTAGGGGTTATTTGTGTTTGTCTAAATAAAGTTTATCACGCATCTAACATGAATCTATAGCTAATAAAAAGTTATTTACTTATTTAGTATATTCATTATAAGTTAAATTTGTTTTAATAGGGTTAATTGTGTATATTTTGTGAGTTATGAAATAAGACCAAGTGCATTGCATCTAGATTCTCACGTGCTACCAAAGATTAAATAAAAACATGATCGTTTAAAAATAAAACACGAGCCTAGCTAAATACACGTGAACCCATAACATGTTGATGAATTGATACATAAATATTTGAAAAAATACATGATCGTAATCTAGTAAGCAACTGTAAAATTTCAAAAATAAAAATATAAAAATTAAATCCTAATATTAACAGCATGCATAACTCGCGACAAGTTAACCACTAAAAGGTGGCTTAGTGTCAAAAACTTTATGACTATCATCACTAAAGTGTGAGATGTCGTAAGTTCAATTTCCAGTAGATGCAAAGAATCCTGAAATGGTCGCGCTAACCTCCATAAAAGGGAGGGATTCAACCGGTTTGAGTCTGCGTGATGGTAAATCATGATTAGAAAATAAAATAAAAGAAAAAGGGAAAAAAAAGCTCGCGACAAGTTTAAATTATACATATTATAAAATTATACTATTTTTAGGTATTTTGTAAAGAGTTTAAACTCTGTACTGCCTAAAACATGGATGAATTACACATTCGCTACTATATATTCTTTACTTGGTTCAGTTCCTGAATCTGGTATGAGTTCCCTTTATGTTTTCAAGACGTCAAAGGTCCATTAAGAGCTATGACATCTAATGAATTTTAGGAACTTTAGTATAAGACCTAGCTTTTCAGTATGGGAATTTATATTTACACATATGATTTCAGTTTGCATACATAAAATTACATGAAGTATTGTTTGTTCTTACTCATTAATTTATGTGTGTAAAGTAAAAACTTATGTGTATATATCATCACCCTTTCAGTAATATGTATTACTTGTCAACATATGTCTCTTTGACTTGTTAGTCAATATACAGAGGCGGAGCTATGTGGGTGGAAGGGTATGCCATGGCCAACCCAAGATTTTTATTAGCAGCCTATGCAATCCCTAGACTTCAATGACGTTGGTCACTAATTATTTATATGCCACACCTTTTAATATTAGCACATCATGTGCATTTTATAGCAATTTCTTATCAGATTAATTAAGTTTAGTTTCAATTTCTTTCATTTCCACTATGCAAGCTCTTGTTAGGATATTTATACAGCTGCACTTCCAAAAGCAAACATTTATTTTCATTTCATATATATTTAAACCTTAAAATTTGTAATATTTCGTAATGTTCATCGATTAAAAGCAGTGTAACTACTTAATCTTTTAATAATATTGATCGAGTTGTATTTTCCTTTCTTTTTCCATGTTCGAAAAATGGCTAATCGCATATAGAATAAAGTTATTGTTTAGCGATATTACTATGCACGCTGAAAGCTAAATTATAATTTGGCCCACCCGCTGCTAGAATCCTGGCTTCGCCACTGTCAATATATGTCGGAGATATAGCTCTTAAGAAATTTGCTCTTTAAACTAGGTAGCAACATTTATTTGTATGTTTATCCAAGAAACGTATTCATACTTTTTAGCTGTAGTAATATCTCAAAGAAATTATCGTTGTAATTAGTTATAGGACAGCAACACCAATATTCAATTTTGTCGGAGCGGAGTATGGGGTGGTAGGATCTAGAAATGAGTTCTTCATGATGTTCAAGAGATCGCAATGTTTTCCAATGGGAAATTAAGATGATAATAAGAATTTTGCTCGATAGTCGATTTTTGAAGCATTTCTTGCCAAAATTAAATAAGAACCTTCATATATAGAAATTTATGTACGTGTATCAATTAGAGGTGCAAATCGGTCGGTTAAAACCGGTTTTCGGGTTTTAGAAAACCGGTTTTCAAAAAACCAGTTTTTCTAAAAACCAGTTTCGGTTCGGTTCGGTTTTTTTGGAGTCGGTTTTTTTCGGTTAAAAATGTCCGGAACGGTTTTTTTCGGTTATAAATTTTCGGAATCGGTTTTTTTCGGTTTTTTACCGGTTCGGTTTTTTCGGTTATAAATGTTCGGATTCGGATTTTTTTC
>LBNU01033052.1:117620-168896 GCA_014162995.1 Artemisia annua
ACATTGCTAGTAGCAACGGAGGGAGTAGTGGAAGCTTGTTGTGATTGTGAGTTTTCCATTATAGCGAATTAGCGATTTTAGAGCGTTTTTGAGAGATTAGAGAAAGAAATGAGAGTGTTTTTGATGTGTTTTCAACCCCAACACATAACATCTATTTATAGTGCCTTAAAACTCCCCAAAATCCTCAAAAAACACAAAAAAAACGGTCATATTCACAAATAGCCGTTGGGCTCGGATTTTTAAAAAAAAACCCGGAAAAACCCGGAAAAAACCGGGTAAAACCGGGTAACGGTAACATTTTTTTATTTATTTATTTTTTTTTAAAAAAAAACGGTTATATTTTTTAAAAAAAACCGGGTAAAACCGGGTAAAACCGGGTTTTTTTTGTAACGGTAACTTTTTTTTTTTTTTTTAATTATATATTTAAAAAAATAAATAATAATAAATAAATAAATAAAACCGGTTAAACCCGGTTTTATTTTAAAACCGGGTAAAACCGGGTTTGAACCCGGTAAAAAACCGGCCGAAAGAAAAAAACCAAAACCGGTGTAACCGGTTCGGTTACACAAAACCGGGTCCGGTTTTCTTAAAACCGGTTTTCTAAAAAACCGGGTCCGGTTTTTTATACCGGTTTTCTAAAAAACCGGTTCCGGCTTGCACCTCTAGTATCAATGGCCTGACTTCAATGGGCTTGTGATAGTATCAAACCTTTAACGGGCCTGGAACTTGGTAAGTAATAATCTTAACAATGACATCTCTCTATCGTTTATACACTACTGATTACTCAATACAATTGCAAGATATAACATTTTCACTTTTTACGTGTTATTCTAGTTCTTCATGAGAACAAACTTTGTTATAATGGTGCATGCATATCAGCTAATCTATTAATGGTTAAAATGCAAGAAACGTGCGTGCAAAAATAAACTAATCCATGTTCATTGCTTACCATTACATGGAAAGTTTGACATCATACTTAGAATGCAACTTCACTTGGAAAATCGAATTACCATCGTATTATTATCTCCATAGTTTACCTAACTTCTATTCTCACTTGGTCATAATTTATCACAATCATCTCATTTGTTGAAAGGAAATGTAAACAAGGTGAAATGTAATAATCAATTATTTGTAATAATTCGACTCTAATTGACCATTTCTATTGGGTGTACTAATTCAAATATATATCTCAATATCCTGGGCCAATATTGTGAATATACAAGTACAGGCAATTTTGATTCCAAAAAACTATCTTCTTTACTAATACTCATGAGGGGTTAAGGAACGCCAAGGTGGCAAGTATTTGTAATAATTCGACTCTAATTGAGCTATTTTAAACGAATATTGACATCTGATAACTTAGCTATAAAAATGTATTTATAAGGCACTAGCATATAAGGTGCTACTCAAGCATTCGTTGATCCATTTTCGAGAGAGAGGGGAGGTGCCACCAATGAATCTTGGGGCTAATTTGTTTTTCCGTATTTTGTTAAGGCTAGTCATTGTAATCCACAACCCAAACTGAATGACCAACCATTAAAAAAAAAAAAAAANAAAAAAAAAAAAACCATAGTTATTTTTTACTTTGAGCAAATGGATTGTATGTGACGAGTCCACAACAAATTTAGCTCAAAGGTTTTGAATTAATGAAGACGGGTCAAACCAACCGAGCTAATTTTTTACCTAATCAACCCATATGGAACTTCTGTCCATCTATATGAGAGTGTCTCCTATTACATTTAAGAATGAGAGTGATAACATTGAAAAGATATTGCATACAGTATAATGTTCACAAATCCCGTTTTGTTGAATGGAAATGTAAACAAGGTGTTACACAAGAAACCTTTGATAGATGGAAATGATACAAAACAGTATAAAATTTAACAGCATTATGCAATATCCTTGGGAATGAGCCTCACGGTTAATAATGATTCAGTAGAAGTAGGAATCCAGTTCTCTGACAAAAATACCACGACCATATGTAGCATTTATCAGTTAAATGATAAGAGGACATTGCAACGTCACAAAAGACGTAATTGGAAGGCATGTCAATGCACCTATCGGAATTAGCATCAACAAGTTTCTTTGTCCAAACACAAGGAACAATGTTGCTCCAAAAGCTGTGATCATTGCTGTTGTTGATAGGAACAACATAGTGAGGCCAATAATCAGCTTCGTAGGTAACTTAAAGAGAAAGTCTTGATCCACAAAATGTGCGGTAAGGATTGATAAAAACATCCAAGAGAAAAGCCGTCGCCTCCCCTATTAGGTTCGTTTGAAAGATTGAATGGGAAAAAAATTCTTAAAATCTGTTAAATTCATAAGATAGAAGGAAGGAACAAATAATCAGGCGTATACAACCTACACCAAATGAAGAGTGATTATAAATGTAAAATGTGTGCTTGTATAAGTAAAATTTATAGCTGCACAGAGAGTTACGTTACGCCTACCTGCTTGGTGAAAATAAGAATTTTATCAAACTCCCTCCGCTCGGAAAAAGCTGCAACAACTTTTGGTGTTGCTCTTGCTTTGATGTAGATTTGCAATGCAAGATAAAATTTAAGTAAACCAAGTTTTAATAATGGAACATTTACTTTAAATAAAAGCAAACTCAAAACTTTGATGTTGTATAACTTCACAAGATATCTACAACATGATACTTTCAATACCAACAAAACCATAAAGTTCATTAAGAAAAATCAAAATTCTCGTTCTGGCGATGAGTGATTCAGATACTCTGCAATTCAAATCCAGTGCACCTTGTATAGCACTAAAGTGCTTATAAAAAGTGTAAATGATTTCAAAGAACAAATCTACAAGAGGGACTGAGGGAGTGCCGACTATGCCAAACTTTCAACATTTCTCTAAGAGCACCAGGGCTTGCATCTGTTGTGCGTACAAGATGAATCAGGTTCATTTGTAGTTGATCTTGAAGATCTTGTTTTTCGCAAAAAGGTGGATCTTGGTACCTGCAAATTAACAATTTGATACATTGGTAATTAAGGCTTGCTTGTACAAATATTATGCCACAACAAGCAAAAAGAAGAGGCCAATTTACATAAGCCACAACCTGCATTCTCTCTTTTTGCTCGTGCTATGGCTTTGATTAATGCTGCCCATAAGGTTAAGTTTGTCCATGGTATGTTGACCAAATAGCTCAAAGCTGGCATGTTGACCAAATGACTGTATATAAACCATGAGGAAATTAAGGAAGATTGGATCAATGATCCTTAAACAGTGTTAGGATTCAATGTGCAGAATCGATGGATCATTAATTCATTATAATGCTTAATAAGAGGTTTCTGGTTTATAATGAATGGTTTTGAATGTTTAGTGTCATGTTGAAAGTCAAAATTAAAAAGTCAAGTTGAATGTCAACCATCTCTGCAGGTCCATGAATGTAGTTTAGATAAATACTGTTTCATTTAGTTTAGAATTTTCGAGTTCGAACTCATATGAGGTTACACATCGTCCTCTGGTTCTTACATTCAAAGATATCTATTCATCCATCATTTATATGACGGGAATCAGATTGACAATTCAGGTGCCACATAATTCAATGTGAAAGATGTTGCAGTAGGACATTCGACCCACAAGCCAGAATTGGTGATTTGTGGTTTTTGACAGTGGAATTATATTATGGCCATGATCGTCTGAAGACTGCTCGTATCCAATGCCTAAAATAGAAGGAAAATTGACTTGGAATAGGGAAATGTCATGAGGCATACCATAGAGTTGGCTAAACGGACTAAACGCGTCATTTTAGTATGGTTTGGTCGACCTGAGCACTTTTTCACCGAACCTTCCAACTCTGTTAAAAACAATAGTGTGGCAAATAATAAAGAAAGATTTTCACTTTGGACGACCTTCAACCCGTTTGACCCATTTGACTTTGGACGACCTTCAACCCGTTTGACCCATTTGACTTTTTCTGTTTTTATTTTTACTCATTTGACTCGCTCATAGTCATATGTACTTTGGTAAAAGTTAGTAATTTCATTGTCTGAAGGATTGAATTATACCACCGCATGGTAACATTTTTAGCTCGATTTTCGATATCTCTGTTGTACATATTCACATCCATTACAGTAAATCAAGCGCTTACAAACAACTCTGACAACAAATCTGGGAAATAGAATGAACACTGCAGAAATTTTTTGATAATAGCATGAACATAACGTGAAAAATGTAAGCGTATACAGTGAGGACCAAAATTCAGCAGAACAATTACACTGCCATCTCCACAGAAATAGAAGTTCTCGCTGATAACCTGATTCTTGCTCATTAGCATTACCTGCAAAATGGCCACAAAATTATGGTAAAGTATTTTGGTTTATTGCCGCTATTTATAATAACATTACTCTAAGAAGTTTGGAGACTCACTTGAGCATAGTCCCCAATAGCTTAATCGCGTAAGAGATCGCAACCATTAGGCTGCAAATTCTGTATGGTATGCAGACATAAGAAATGTGAAGAAATAAAGATCCTCAAAGAAGGGAAAATTGTACAAGGTAACTGACTTTGGTTAAATACTAACTTTTGAATTTCTGATTTATCGGCAATCTTGGGTAGGTAAAAAAACAGTCGAAATGGTTAGCATCTACAGGGATTGATGGTTTTTACAGGCAAAACAAGATGATTAATCGCGTAAGAGATCGCAACCATTAGGCTGCAAATTCTGTATGGTATGCAGACATAAGAAATGTGAAGAAATAAAGATCCTCAAAGAAGGGAAAATTGTACAAGGTAACTGACTTTGGTTAAATACTAACTTTTGAATTTCTGATTTATCGGCAATCTTGGGTAGGTAAAAAAAACAGTCGAAATGGTTAGCATCTACAGGGATTGATGGTATTTACAGGCAAAACAAGATGATTACCATAAAGATAAATTACCCCAAAATCAGTTACCTTTTATCCAACTTGTGTGTTCAGATACATAAGTTCATCGGAAGAAACCTTTAATACATGTCCTAAGTTTTGTAGCAAAATATGCATCTTCTCAGGTGAAACTGAAGATAATGTAAAAACCTGCACCATTTTACTCGCACTTCATCTACAATTTCTGTTTGTTCACAGCCCCTAATCTTCTCCATTAAGTTTGTTGTCAATGCTTACCAAAATTCCAAATCAGTAATAGATTCCAATGACTTACATAGTGATTTCGACTCACATACTTATAAATGGGAAGATTTGCTTGTATAGTCTCAAACGGGCCAAACAGGCTGGAAGTCGCATAAACTCAATTCTTACTTAATTCATAGAAACTACTTAAATTGCTTTTAGGGGGTGTTTGGGATTGTCTATTGAAAGTGCTTATCTGCTTATAAAACAACTGTATTTTAAATGCTTATTTACACTAAAATAAGCAGTTACATACTTTCATCTCAAAACTGTTGATGTACTTAAAAGATAAGACAAGCACTTGTGTAAGCAATCCAAACACCCACGAACCCAAAAACTAGATTATAAGTACAGCAATATATGTTTTTCAAACATTGACAAAAGTGATCAACCCCATTACAGATTAACAAAAAGCTCTATTTTTTAGAAATCGGAAGTAGTTCAAAATTAGCGTCCACCCATTGTTCAGCGATTACCTTAACGAATCGTCTGCCAAATGAATGATAGAACCACAGAAACAATATCTCGATTCACACAGAAGAAAAGATATAACTGGGTTATGGCTGACGATTACCCAATTCAATGGGTTATGACTCTTCAGTCAACAATACAGACTGAAAAAGAATCAAACAAATAATTTTTTTCACCACGACAATAATAGATAACACAAAATCATTTCTTTACAATGCATGAACAAAATCATTATGTTCTATGTTCAAAACAAGCTGGTGTTACACATAAGAAACCATTGTTAGATCATAGATGGAAATGATACAAAACACTACAAATTTAACAACATCAGTACATCACACAATATCCTTAGGGAACGACACCCACAGTTACAACTGATTCAGTAGAAGTAGTAATATTGTTCCCTAACAAAAAAACCACCACAATATGTAGCACGTATCAATTCCACAATAAGAGGAAATTGAAGGGTCACAAAAGACGTAATTGGAAGGCATGTCAATGCACCTATTGGAACAAGCATCGACGAGTTACCTTGTCCAAAAACAAGGAACAATGTTGCTCCAAAAGCTATAATCATTGCTGTCGTCGAGAGGAACAACATAGTGAGACCAATAATCAGCTTCGTCGGTAACTTGAGGAGAAAGTCTTGTTCCGCAAAACGTGCAGTTAGGATTGACAAAAACAATAACAATGACGTAACCGCTGTGAATAATGATATCGCAACTGATATAGCAAATACTGTGAACGCAATCTTGCTAGTAAAAATTGGTATCCCTGAAACCTGATCATTTCCACCGGGCACGGTTATAGCTGCAGCAAATACAATGGTGACAATGAGTGCGGCTGTTATTGTGTATGATTCGGCAGTTTTCTTTATCCAGTTCTCTCCCTCGATTACCAACTCTTTGTGCTCCCTTGTGAATACCATTTCAGGCGTTTCATCATCTGAGTTCTTTTGTATCCGGTTTAAGGGACATACAAATCGTTCAACTTCCTAATAAATATTACGACGTATTAACCTTGGAAGATATAAAATAAGAAGTCTTAACAACTTTATGTAGCTTAATGAAATTCAAACTTTGAGTCATTGGTTAAAGTACTCACCTTGAACCATTGTAGTTCACGTTGGATTCGCAAAGCTGCCCCCCTTATTAGATTCAATTTGTCAGTAGGTGCTAATCTTGCAGCCAAATGCAAAAGATTGTTCCCAGAAGAATCTTTGATTGTTTTATAAATATTCTTGTGCTCGCTCATTTCATATAGTAGATTATAAATCTTCTCTGAACGATTGATTACAGAATATTGAATAAAATTGTGACCATCTTCATTGGTACTCCAAATTGCATCTGGAAACGACCACATAATACGTCTAATAAAAGTGGATGAATTTCTTCTAGTGGCTTCAAAAATCGAACTGTTGTAATATTGATGGTAGGTGCTGGAGTTATGTTTAGACTTTATCGTGGAACGTACAGCATATGAGAGATTTGTTGCGTCTGAATAAATTTGAGATGTATCTTTAGCGAATGGACGTACTGCAAGATAGAGACAAATCATAATCTCAAATAAATAAGTAACTTTCTTTCTGTTACACTTTTTGGTCATAATAATTGTAGACTTTCGATTCGTCTTACCAAGCACCTTCCCGAATTGGTAGAACAAAGATGCCAGCCAACAAAGGCCTGCTTAAGATGGGATGATTGCTATGTTAGATCCAACCACTAAGTTACAATAACATTAAGTATAGTAGTGTCTCATAATTAAGAAGTATTTACTTTAAATTTTCAAGGGGGTTGAATTATGATAAGAATGTTCTTTTTCGTGAGAATCATCTAAATAAGACACATGAAGATCAGAATTGAAAGGAAAAAAAAGAAAAAAGAAAAAAGGCTTAATAGTTTTACTTTCTCACAAGAATAGACATTCTTATATAAACTTGATATATTAATAGAGAAGAGATTTAAAATAAATAAATAAAATAAAATAAAAACTTCCGTCTTGAGAAAGGAATAAAAAGTAACTCGAATTTGTACAAAAGTTGATCAAAACAATTGCATCGTATTTTTGTGCATTTATTTAAAGGGAAATTTAACTAACTTGTCACATATCATAGTTCTATGTAGCCCTTTTGACATTCATATAACTTAATTTAAATTTCGACTTTTATATATATTTTGTGACAATTTTACCTCTTTGTTTATCAATAACGAAGAGGTAAAATTGTTCAAAAATTTAAATAATACAAACAAATGTCAAAATTTAAAAGCATTAGTTATATGATAGTTGAAAAATTATTGGACTACATAAAATCACAAAACGTGACAAGTTAATTAAATTTTTAATTATTATCCCTTATTTAAAGATAGTACAAATAACTACATAAAATCACAAAACGTGACAAATTTTAGAGAATCTCCGGAAATTTTTTCTTTCCAAATATTCTTAAACTTCAAACTTTTATAAAGGGTTTATATTTGTAATGATACAAATAATTCGTAATAAGAAAAATGTGTGAAAAATAGGAGTTTAATAGTAGTTGGGGAAATGAATATTAGCTTATTTTGTTTAAGGAATTTTAAGTACGAAGTTGAAAATCCTATCAAATTTTTTTCTTTTATTCTTTTATCATGCTGTTGTTATTTAATGTTATCATCTCATGACGTACCTGCAAAAATATAAATAAATATCTTTAAANCTGTTACACTTTTTGGTCATAATAATTGTAGACTTTCGATTCGTCTTACCAAGCACCTTCCCGAATTGGTAGAACAAAGATGCCAGCCAACAAAGGCCTGCTTAAGATGGGATGATTGCTATGTTAGATCCAACCACTAAGTTACAATAACATTAAGTATAGTAGTGTCTCATAATTAAGAAGTATTTACTTTAAATTTTCAAGGGGGTTGAATTATGATAAGAATGTTCTTTTTCGTGAGAATCATCTAAATAAGACACATGAAGATCAGAATTGAAAGGAAAAAAAAGAAAAAAGAAAAAAGGCTTAATAGTTTTACTTTCTCACAAGAATAGACATTCTTATATAAACTTGATATATTAATAGAGAAGAGATTTAAAATAAATAAATAAAATAAAATAAAAACTTCCGTCTTGAGAAAGGAATAAAAAGTAACTCGAATTTGTACAAAAGTTGATCAAAACAATTGCATCGTATTTTTGTGCATTTATTTAAAGGGAAATTTAACTAACTTGTCACATATCATAGTTCTATGTAGCCCTTTTGACATTCATATAACTTAATTTAAATTTCGACTTTTATATATATTTTGTGACAATTTTACCTCTTTGTTTATCAATAACGAAGAGGTAAAATTGTTCAAAAATTTAAATAATACAAACAAATGTCAAAATTTAAAAGCATTAGTTATATGATAGTTGAAAAATTATTGGACTACATAAAATCACAAAACGTGACAAGTTAATTAAATTTTTAATTATTATCCCTTATTTAAAGATAGTACAAATAACTACATAAAATCACAAAACGTGACAAATTTTAGAGAATCTCCGGAAATTTTTTCTTTCCAAATATTCTTAAACTTCAAACTTTTATAAAGGGTTTATATTTGTAATGATACAAATAATTCGTAATAAGAAAAATGTGTGAAAAATAGGAGTTTAATAGTAGTTGGGGAAATGAATATTAGCTTATTTTGTTTAAGGAATTTTAAGTACGAAGTTGAAAATCCTATCAAATTTTTTTCTTTTATTCTTTTATCATGCTGTTGTTATTTAATGTTATCATCTCATGACGTACCTGCAAAAATATAAATAAATATCTTTAAAGGTTGGCGAACACGTGACGAATCCGCATAGTTATCAAGTCTCTCAAGAGCAGCTCTGTAGGGACCAATTATCCTTAAAGTCTCTTCCTTCCAACCTGAAACGTAAATAATAAAAAATTGGCGTCCATGATTAATTGAAATATTAAAGAAACAAATTCATTACCTCTTTCCCAAAACTTGCGTTCACGTGGAAAGTTTTGAGCTAAAGCCGTCAACACAGCATCACTATCAGAAAGTATGGCATCGCGGTAATTGTTGATTATCTTTTCTGCTAAGCCTACATATTTCAGAAAATTAGTGGTATATAAAATGACAAGCTCATCACAACTTTTGAAGACAATAGACGGCACTTACTGAAATCTTGACAAGAGATAGCAAGAACGACAAGATCCTCGCAACTTTGACCCCGAAAAAGAGCATCATACCCTTTTTCTTTCATGTGTTTAAACAAACAGTGAGATGTGTTGGTATGCATATTGGAAATAGATAAGGTAAGTGGAGTGTGACCCTCCTTGTCTTTGGCCAATAACAATTCTGGGTTTCTTTCCACCAACATGTTGACAGCTTCAATGTAGCCACCAATAGCAGCAACATGAAGAAGACCGCTTCCATCTGAATTTACCACATCGAGTAGTGTGTTCTCTGCCGGTGTCATTTTCAGCAATTCCTTTAATAATTCATGATTCCAGATAGAAGAACCCACTGCTACATGGAGTAATGTGTTTCCATTATTCGTGAGTGTGTCCCAGGGGCTAAATTTTTTTTTGTTTATTCCGTCTATTACATCTCTTGTATTTCCTTTTAGAATATCGTCATAAACCCAATTGGCATAAAGCTCATCTACCCTTTCTGGGGTAAAAGTGTCGGTAAAAGGGTTACCCACGGTAAAAAAAAACTCATCTTCCTCCATTATTGGTGATTCTGCATATCAAAATTTTCAATTTGAATATCAGGTTAAAAAAAAAAAAAGAAAAGAAAAGATATGCGTTTTAATGTAAATCACCAGGGATTTCATACAACAAACTAATTAAAGCAAAGACGTACATATATCTAGCTTCAGATTTAACACTCAATTGGTAACAGCATCTCGATCAAGAGTATGTACTTGAATTTACACCAAGTTAAGTCGGTTCCCCTAAAAAATAACTCATCTCTTAAACTAAATTAAACTTATTTAGAAAGCTAAAAAGCCCACCTTATTAATCTTGATATATTAAACTAATATCAACAAGAAGTTACTTCAGGGCAAGGGGTGTAAAAATGCAAATACGAGTTATAGGGCCAACCGGTGTAAAGTGACAATTATGATGAAAGCGTAAAAATAAAAACCACATCTCTAAAAATGTTAAGAATGAAGAAAAAAAAAAAAAAAGTTGGTTGTTGTAGAGGATTTTTGCAAGAAAAAAAATAAACCAATGATGTTTCAGTAATTGCTTCAAAGTTTCATGAAAAAAGTTGTGCTCGAATGATAAAAAACAAAAACTTTTGAAAATTGTTTGCTCAATAAAAAGTCATTCCTCAAATCACTATTGGAGATGCTCCGAGCGTTACTACTTTTAACTATTTTCTAAATGACAAACCAACCAAATAAAACTTTGATTAGCAAAGGAATTAAGGAAATAATGTACCTGCTGCTTGTTCGCGAACCCAAGGACCAAAACTACCATCACTACGTTGCAGTTCATCCCATAAATCTTTTGCAGTCAAATTTGGGTTCTCTTGCATGTATGTGAGATGATTGACATCCGTCATGGCTTCTTCTTTAGAAAGTGAACCAAGAATCCAACCTTTGACTAGAGAATCTGATATAATCCATGCCTCCATGTCACTATAAATTTTATGAGAGCAACCCAATACTAAAATCTTATCACACTTTTCTTACAAAAAAGCTTTTGTTCAAAAGAAATATCTCAAATACAAAAAGATCTTTCCAAAAAAATTTGTGTGTACTTCTCGATTATAGCAAAACAACTTATGTGGGAATTGAGAAGTAATTGCTTCAAAGTTTAATGAAAAAAGTTGCGCTTGAAAAGAAAAAAACTTTTGAAAATTATTTGCTTAATAAAAGTCATTCCTCAAATCACGAGATGCTCTGAGTGCTACAAAATTTTAACTTTTATTCTAAATCACAGAACCAAACAAATAAAACTTCGACTAGCAAAGGAAATACTCTACCTGCTGTTTGTTTACGATCTGAAGGACCATAACTATGTTGCAGTGCATCCCATAAATCTTTTGCAGTGAAATATGTGTTCTTGTGTTTGGTTTTGAGACGATTGACAACCTTCTTGGCTACCCCATCAGAAAGTGAACCAAGAATCCAACCTTTAACAAGTGAATCTGATGCAACCCATGCATCTATATCTCCAACTTTCCCCTTCCCATTCCCTGCAGGACTTGGAAACTCATCTTCGATGAAGCCAACCATATGTTGACTCCATAAGAGACATAGAATTTGTGTTACCCACACAGTATACGTATCCTTACCGCTCAGCTTCATGGTAACGAAATTTGGGGCACTAACATGTGAAGGATATGGGTATGCTTCACCAACATCCACTATGAAACTTGGATTCGAAGTTGAAGCTGCATTCATCATCTTGATATTAGTTAAAAATTGTATGTTTTCTTTTTGTGAATCCTCCTAGCTTCCATCATTCCAAAAGTTTTTTGTTTACTTTTTAATTATAAAATAATAAGTTACATGAGAAGCGTATTGTCAAATGTCAAGTCATTGCTTCAAAGTTTCATGAAAAAATGTTACGCTCCATTTAAAAAAAAAAAAAAAAAAAAAAATGTTGAAAATTATTTGTTCAATGAAAGTCATTCCTCATAATTTAACTATTTGTTTAAATCACAAAACCAAACAAATAAAACAGGAAAGGAAATATTCTACCTGATGAAGGACCATAACTACATTGCAGTTCATCCCATAACTCTTTAGCAGTGAAATCTATGTTATTTTGCTCGTGTGTGAGATGATTGACAGCCTTGTTGACTGCTTCTTTAGAAAGTGAACCTAGAATCCAACCTTTCACAAGGGAATCTGATATAATCCATGCCTCCAGGTCTCCCACTTTCCCCTCCCCATTCCCAGTAGGACGTGGGAACTGACCGTCAATGAAACCATACATTTGATGACTCTTTAAGAGACATAGAATTTGTGTTTCCCACGCATTATACGTATCCTTACCGCTCAGCTTCATGGTAACGAAATTTGGGGCAATAACATGTGAAGGGTATGGGTACGCTTGACCAACTTCCACTATGAAACTTGGATTAGAAGTTGAAGCCGCATTCATCATATTGCTCTTGATCAAAATGTTGTATCTTTTTTAATATCTTTGTGTCAATCCTCCTTCCATCTTCTTACATATTTAAACTAAAAGATGAAGTTGACTTTTCATGCTGACAAAAGCCACGGTAGGATTGCTTGCATCATGTTGATTGACTGAGATCTTGCAACTAATCTCTACTTAAAATAATACAATGTGCGTTACCAAGTTCTCTTAATTGGCTGCTAGTGTTCACATAAGAATATTAAATCATGCTTAAACATCTGTTATCGGGCTGTTCTTAGCTGGTCACCGCGTGATTGCTTATACTAAATACTAGTTTAAAGGCACAAACATGTGATGCCGAGTGGTATAAATAGAGCCCAAAATAATAACCAAAAGTATGAAAATGGGTCAGTTTGGGCAGTTTTATCTATTTGCCTACTCTGTTTGCTTCACCATGGGTCCAAACTGGTTGAGCGCGATAATCGCCAAGCAAAGTGAAAATTAAGGACCAGACCAGTTTTTAATCTATAAAATTTTACATCAAATTTGTTGTGAAAGAGCGAATTCCGTTAATATGTCTATAACAAACTTGGTTTAGAACTGATATATACATTAATTATTTTCAAAATACAGTACTCCGTAATACAATTGGTGAAAGAGCAAATTCCAGTAGTATGTCTTACTTTGCCGCTCATCCTTTTTGTTTTGTTTTGTTTTTTTTTTTTTTTTTTTTTTTTTTTTTTTTTTTTTTTTTTTTTTTTTTTTTTTTTTTTTTTTTTTCCATTTTACCCTTATTGTTAGTTTTGACCATTAACTTCTCATCCAATGTTCTGATCCAGAATTTGGCCACAAAAAAGGTCGGAAACAGTCACGAGATACCTTGGTTAGGCCGCGCATATATGAGTCAAAGACTTACCCTCCCAAGTAGCCCGAAGTGGGAAAACCTCATCCATATTTTACTTGCATCACTCAAATTAACGGTTGATCTCATATACCTGTCTATGGGTGGCACAGGGCTCTAGCGCGTGTTGCTTATTCTTACTTTTTTGCCGTCACCTATCCTCGCCACCTTGTATAAGGCTTGAACAGGTATAATTTTATGGTATTCTTTGCAATTAGTTTTGATGCATTTACCATTCCTCTGATTAAATTTATCATTTTCAGCTCTCACCAGTGACAATTTATGTGAATACGTGATCGTTGAATATATTAAAGGTCTCTTTCACTTGCAAAAATATATATTACTTTTTAGTTTTTTTGTGTCAATCCTTCCATCTTCTTACGTATTTGAACTATAAGATGAAGTTGACTTTTTCTGCTGACAATAGCCACGTTAGGGTTGCTTGCATATATAGCTTGATTGAGATCTTACAACTAATCTCTACTTAAAATATTACAATGTGTGTTGTCATGTTCTCTTAGTTGGCTGTTAGTGTTCACATAAGCATATTAAATAATGCTTAACCATGGTTAACTAGTTGTTCTTAGCTGGGCACTGCATGTGTGATTGATTATATTAAATACTAGTTTTGAGGCACGAACATTTGATGCCTCTGAGCCTGAAAAACTGGCAAAAGGTCTAAAACTGTGAAAACGGGTCATTTTGGGCAATTGTGTTACCACTTGATGTAAAAAATTTGACCGAAAACTGTACTGTGGAAAACATGGCACCTGTTTTTATTGTATGTTGTAATTTAACAAACTTTTTCTTGATATTTTATATGTATACGTTTAAACTAGTAGTATAAAGAAAATAAACAATTAAATATATTGCTATTTTTTTTTTTTACCTGGGTTCCGGCTCGACATTGCGAGCCGACTAATCTCAGGGCGACTACCCTTTTTGGATAGCCCGGAGTCATCGCAGGTGAACCTCCGTGACATTGCTATATTATTTTTTGCATGTTAACAAAAGAGTTAGTTACAAAAATCATCCATATGGATACTAATGAATATTGCGAATATAAGAATCAAACAACTTTTCAATGGATTCACATCTTGTATATACAAATCTGAGAAGATGACTGTGAGTTATAAATTGACAATTAACTTTTGTGTAAAAAATGATTTTCAGTAAAAATAAATAAATAAATAAATTAATAAAATAATTTAAAAAAAAAATAAAAAAAGTTGTCATAAAAGAGAAAAAGTCTGGTTTACATTTCTCATCTTCTCAACTTCGGAAATTGGTTTGCTCTTGGTGGGGTTTTCATGATTATCCTAAGGATGATTGCGGTTTAATCACATGGGTTGATTCGGTCGATCTCAACGGAAACGCAAAGATTTGGTTTGATGTGGTTGTTCAATCAACTACTTGGATCATATGTAGATACCGGAATAGAATTTGTTTCGATTCAAAACTTTCGCAAAGACATTCTTGGAGATGATATTATGATTTTATCTCATTTTTGGATCTCACATAGGAGTAAACTTTCATGCCCTAAGTGGCTTGATTGGATTGTTAATCCGAAAGTTGTATGTACAAATCATTTGTAATCCCTTTCTAGCTTCTTGCTAGTTTTTAATGAAATCCGCCGTTCAAAAACATTTCTCTTCTTCTCGTATGTATGGAAAACTTTTAAGTTTTTAGTTATTGTTCGTAGATTTTTAGTGGTACATGTGTCACAACATTTTTCTTGATATTTTATAATTAAGTTTTAAATAGTTGTATAAAGAAAATACACAAATAAATATATTGCTACTTGCATATCATAACAAAAGAGTTAGTAACACAAATGAATATATTTATGACTTTTGCAAAGATAAGAATCAAACAACTTTTCAATGCATTCACATCTCGTATAAGTTGACAAAAGTCATAAATTGACAAAAACCATTCTTTTAGTTGCAATCCAAAACACCCCTTATATGATTACCTGATTAATAAGTTGACAAAAAGATGCTTTTCAGTTGTCATAAAAGACAAAATGTTTTTTCACCTTCTCGTATGTATAGAAAACCTGTACTCTAAGTTTTTAGTTATTGTTTTTTTTTTGGAAACGGCTGCCATTAAATAAAAATAAACAAAATCTAGCAAGTAGCTAGAAAATTACATCTCATCAGTAATCCCTGGTTGACTTTTATCTGACTGTTCAGAGCCGAATCAGTCACCAATTCATAATAGACATATTACAATAGAAATAAATTGCACATGTTTCATATCGTTAGATTTTTAAAGTAATGCGGATTTTTAAAATAGCTCCCTAATTTGCCAGTTGTCACACTTTCAGGTTCTAGTTTTTTTTGGAAACGGCTGCCATTAAATAAAAATAAACAAAATCTAGCAAGAAGCTAGAAAATTACATCCCATCAATAGGGTTTTTTATCCAATCTATCCAGCTATACACACTTTTTTTCCGACGGTTACAAATCCAAAGAAAAGCAAACTCTTTAATGGAGTCTATTATATACTCTTTGCGTAATTCTTGATTTTTAAAAATAAAGCGTTCCTGAATTTCCATAGGATCCAGATTGTCGTAAGACACACCGCTTCAATTACTTTTTTCTTCTTCTCCGACATTCTACACGAATCAACCCATTGCATAGTGTCGTTAATAGACCCCATGGTTACTGGTGACAGATGTAACCAACGAAACACCGTTTGCCACGTAGAAACTGCAACTTCACAACTACTAAAAACATGATCTCTGTCTTCTATCTCATTACCACAAATCGCACACACGACGTCCGAAATATTTATCCCTCGCGATAATAAGTTACTTCTCGTTGGGATGCGATCCAATGCCACCCTCCAAAATAAAATATTTACTTTTCTGGGAACTAAGGCATTCCATCTCGTGGCTTGTGAATAACTCGGGGGAATTAAATTATCTAACCAAATTCTTGTAGTTTTTACCAAGAACTCACCTTGCGTGTCCAGATCCCAGCACCATCGATCCGGCACATCTGAACATGAAAACTCACTTAAACTCGCCATGAGATCTGTAAATTGGCATTGTTCAATACCACCTCGAATCGTTCGACGCCACTTCCAATCCCAAACACCATTGTTCCACCGATCGGCTACAGTACAACCTGAGTTTACTTCCAAAGCGTATAGACGAGGATACAAAGATGACAAAGCATTACCAGCAATCCATTTTTCTTTCCAGAATCTTGTGTCACTCCCATTGCCTACCCTTTTTGTAAGCCTTGCACCTATATCAATGCCTTTATCCACCAAACGGGAGTGAAGCTTTATAATTCTGGCCCATGGTTGGGTTCCTGAACCCCGATTCACTTGATGATCAAATCCCCCATCATCACCATATATTTTCTTTATAACCCTTACCCATAACATATGACTATTAGTTACAAATCTCCACCTCCATTTGAGCAATAGAGATACATTAAAGGCCTCTAAACTTCCAATGTTTAAGCCTCCATTTTCATAGGAAGCCATAACCAATTCCCATTTGACCCAAGGAATTTTTTTAACCTCATCACCGCCTCCCCAAAAAAACCGAGCTCTAATTCTTTCCAGAACCTTTGCTACTGTAACCGGCAACACAAACAAAGAAAAATAATATATGCCTAACGATCCTAACACCGTTTTGATAAGCATAGCTCTCCCACCGATTGATAACGAATTTGCCTTCCATTTAGATAGACGTTTATGAAATCGGTCAACCAACCCCTCCCAAGCTTTAGTTCGAGACATTTCACCACCAACAGGAAGCCCCAAGTAATCGAATGGGAGCTTATCCTGACAAACCCGAACGTGATGCGCCATACTTTGAACCTCATTAGCTGTTACTCCAATGCCATAAAGTTTAGACTTATGCAAATTAATTTTTAATCCCGAAGACATATAAAAGTAATGTAAAATTATGAGAAGATTATGAATATTCGTAGACGACCATTCCCCCATAAATAAAACATCATCCGCATAGAACAAGTGAGAAATCATCAGCTCGTCACTTCCAATCTTTAGGCCTTGAAAGAAATTGGATGCAATTGCATCCTCCATAGCCACATGTAACCCCTCCATAGCTATAATAAAGAGGAAAGGAGATAGAGGATCCCCTTGTCGTAATCCCCGTTGTAGCCTGAACTCGGTAGTAGGACTCCCATTTATTAGGATGGACGCTCTAGCTGAATGCAGGGAAGCCCGAATCCATTTCCTCCACTGAGTCGGAAAATGCATAAACTCCATCATTCTATCCAAAAATTCCCAACTCACCGAATCAAAAGCCTTTTCAAAGTCAATTTTCAAAACCATAGCTCGCTTCTTTTTCTTTTTATACCAAGCCAAGACCTCATTCACCAACATCGGACCATCTAAAATTTGACGACCCTTCACAAAAGCAGTTTGCTCTAAACTTACTATCGAATCAACCACCTTAGCTAATCGAAGAGCCAAAACTTTTGCTATAATTTTATACTGAATCCCTATAAGGCTTATAGGCCTATAATCATTCACACCCATCGGATTAATCACTTTAGGAATTAGAGTGATGAACGACGAATTACACCCCGTTGGAATAAAACCTGTAACAAAGAATTCGGTAACAAACTGCAGTATGTCGGTTTTGAATAGCTCCCAATACTTCTTAACAAGAGAAAAAGTAAAACCGTCTGGACCTGGCGCCTTATCATTACCACAGCTCCACACCGCATCTTTTAATTCCTGCATAGAAATTGGCCCGATCAACATATTAGATTGTTGTTCCGATAAAGATTTAAACCTTGCACTTCTTTGAGAAACTGAGATATTCTCCATTCTTGAGAATTTACCCCGGAAATGATTCAAGAACACCTCCTTAACCTGGTTGGGATCCGAGACCCAAGCACCTTCTTGTTTTATACCCCGAATAGCCAAGTATCTTCGCTTACTATTAATAATTCCATGAAAATACCTTGAGTTTTCGTCGCCTTCTATACTCCACTTTATTTTGGCTTTTTGAGCTAAATCTTTAGTTTCTTTAGAATCCAAGCTATACAATTTTGACCTTGCCTGAGATTGATTAAATTTGTCTTCATCAGTAGCCAAACCTTGGTCCAAGAGATCGTCTACCTGTTTTATTTCGTCTAACAAAGTATGCCTTTCCATATATTTTCTATTCTTTGTTTCCTGCCACCAACATTTAATATTCTCCTTTAGCCTTTTTAACTTGTTTTTGAATTTTATAGCAGCACCTCCGTGGACCATCTCATCATCTCCATTCCATGCCGATACTACCACATGCTCAAAATCATTTTCATCCATCCAAGAATTAAAGAACCGGAAAACTTTTGGGCCATAATCCATAACCTCTTGTTTTAATAAAATAGGTCAATGATCCGACACCAAATTATTAAAAACATTAGCTGAAAGGTCTAGACATACCGCACTCACCCCTTCACTAATAAAGAAACGGTCAAGCTTACTCATCTTTTTACCATCCAAGCTTAGCCTTGTAAAAGCATACCCCCCCATTGGAACTTCCAAAAGCCGAGCTTTATCAATAAACCTGTTAAAATCAGTAGCTTCCCTACGTGAAAATTGGCATCCCCATCGTTCTCCCTCAACACGCACCGCACTATAATCCCCAAGAAGAATATAATTACCAACATTATCTGACATATAATCCGTTATAAACGTCCACAGCAATCTTTTTTGTCCAATATCTTGTGGAGCATACACATTCATTATAGTACACTTGAATTTGTCAAGGAGCCATTCTCCATGAACGACCAGAACATTTTGATAACTAGCAATTTTATGACACGAGAAAACCAGCGGATCCCAGATGGACATAATTCCTCCCGATAATCCTATAGCACTACTAGTAGCAAAGTCGAACGACATATTACCCCATAACTGTTTCACCATCCACATATCAATCTTGGATAGCCGAGTCTCATGGATCCCTAAAAACGCCACCTTATTTATATTACATATGTTAGAAATCCTTCTCCTTTTCACTTTATCACCAATACCACATGCATTTAACGACATAATATTCATTTATTTGCATTTATCTCTCCAATACCATTAATCAGATTTTCAAGTGACGCTTGACACCCTTTCATATCATATCCTAAAGCACATCCAATCTCAATAAATCTAGACATATCATTTATCAAAGATGTTGCATTACTGCTAGTTTTCGCTTCAACTGGATTATAGACTGAATTCTGTGAGAAGGAGCATTTTTGTACCTCATTAGACTCACCTTGTATTTTTCCCGAATTCTCTTGGCCATCTTTCATTTGCCCTGTGATTTTTTCTTCAAACCCCGGTGGTTTTGACGGAGTTATTTCTTCCGAATCACCTTTCTGCATCTCAGTATTGTTAATCCCCTATTGCTCTTTGTTTTCATCTTTACCCTCGATACCCTCTTTTAATGGTACATCATCATCACGAACTAACCCATTTTGCACCGGTGGTACAGAATCAATTTCTTCTTCCTGTAAATTACAGTCATCAACACCATTTTGATCTTCCATACTCTGGGATTCAATGGGGTTATCATCCACTGAAGTATCCCAATCCCCTTTACTTTCCTCTTGCTGTTTATTCACTTTTGGTACCCATTCACTCAATTCTTTCACCCATACATTATAACAACTCCCTGCTAACATGACCTTCAATTCTCCTCCAACCTCGCATCCCGCTTTAGTTTTTATACATATTCTTCCATTTCCCACTGCTCCGCCTTCATCATCCACATACATGACTTCCCCCCATTCTTTCGCAATCTTTTTAAAAGCACGCGTCGACCAAGCAACGATAGGTAGACCTTCAATACGTACCCACACCACTTTATCATCAACCACAAAATCTTTTGTCAACGGGCACAATTTGGTGAAATAAAATTGCATATCCTCATGTTGTTTGAAACGTAAGCATGCCTTTCGATTATCAAAATCCATCCATACCCAGGATCCTCCAAGATAATTTACATCCACATTATGGAAACCTTCTTTCGTACATACAACCTGTATGTTTTCAATGAGACTTAGTTCACGAACTTTTCCGAGTAGAATAGTACCTTCATCCGTAATAGAAGACATATCACTTTGCTCTAGATACACAACCTTTTTCTTTTTCTCCTGCTCCATTATGTTCACATCACTTTGATGTTTAAATAGAGAGGCATAAGAGCCTTTCTTGTTATCATTCGGCACAAATGTCCTATTTTGAACATGTACAGGAACATTTGGCTTCCTCTTCTCTTCCACGTTAGTTTTCCGTTCAAATCTAGAGACCGAAGCAAATAGATGATATGTCCTATACCATGCCTCATTCATTCGGCTGATTAAGGAATCAACATTGCAAACCTTAATGAATCTCACAAACGCAAAACGACGTCCCAACTTCGACATTTTTCGGGCAATATACACATCCACTAACGTTCCAAAAACCTGACATGCTTTCCATAGATCTCGAGCCTCCCAAGATTTTGGAAAATTCGTAACATAAACCGACGTAGCAATGTTCTTTAAATCCTTTGTATTAGGGTTGGTAGCAGTACCTGTTTGATTCCCATATTTTCTATTCTTATCAGATCTGAACGTCCATCTCCATTCTGATTTTCCTCCTAGTGTCGACATACCCATCGATCCGGCAAGAGAATTGAACGGCGGCTGGGTTTTTTGTTTTTTATTAATTTTGATTGAAAATTGAATTGGGGGAAATGATGGATTGGTGATTTTGGATGTGGGTTTTGAAGGAATTGAAGTTTAGTGGAATGGAATTGAGTTAATTTTGATTTGTGTATTCATGGCGAAGACGACTTTTAGCAATACACCTGGTGGGAGTGCGAGTTTAAAGCCAAAGTTTGGTTCACTATTGCTAGACGCTTTAGTGAAATTATTATGTAGCAGGAGAAGAGTGACCTTGCTCAGGAAGAAGTTGGACAAGGGGAAATCACTGAAATCAGGTTGTTGCCTGATGAATGTCGAGTCTTTGCTGAAGAGTTGCGGGATTTTCAGGTTCTAGTTACAAATTAACATAGTGTCGCTACAATAAAACATACTACTAGTAATTTGTTATTGAATATTTCGTTTAGTTTGTTTTTATGTAAAAATAGAGTTAACATTTTCTTAGGTTGCAATGTTACCTTAGATTCATAATTGGCTAAAACTCGGCTAAATATTTGGCTTTACAGTAAAAGATGAAGTTATTGAAATGATATTTCTAGAGATGGCAAACGCGTATGACTGTGGTGGTTAGGGTAACGAGTCAAAATGATTAATTATGTTGTTTAGTGAAAACGGTGAAATACGTTGCTACTAAACAATAATAGTCATTTTTGTTAGCGTTGCTCCTTTAATTTGCATTTATTTAGTTCTAAATCCTATAACAAAGAAACCCTAAGACACAAGGATTTTTGTGCAGAGCATGTTATTCTACGATTTTCCATAAAAATCAAGTTGCTTGGAGAGTATGTCATATTATTCCAGTTGGCGATATTTTTAGTAAAATACACAGATATTACCCAAGAAGTAAGAACGCACATACAATTTAACTGTTTAAAAAGTAACCTGGAAACATAAATAGTTCACCTCTGAGTATGGAAGCAACTAGCATCAGTCACACCTTATATTTGCCTTTGATAAACATATGATTCAAATGAGTAGCGCCAATATGTTTGTTATTCCTGATAAATTAAATGTGCTAAAAAAATTAACTGTGGAATTTTAAATCATACTATAACATTTTATTGCTAAAACAACTTTGATTCATACATTCACACCTAGAAACTGAAGTAAATTAAGAATTAAAAGAAACATCTCATATAATACACTGATTCAAAGAATATTGCAATTTGAACAATATTCAATGAGCCACATGATTGTTTCCTCTATTATCTCAAAAGAAGGTGAGTTGCAAGTTTTTATTACTACGTACATATGTCATCTATAAGAGCATGCACCTAGACATCAAGGTGCAATAGTTACAGATATCCCTGTTGAGTCAAATTTCACATTTCCGCCCAACGATTCATGACTATATTCTCGACAACTTTAATAATGTTTTGCGATAACTTTGACATAGAGAAGTGGGAGGTGGTAAATCAAGATTTAACTTGGACAACATGCGTAATTTCTCTGAGTTTCAGTTGACTTTTACTTAAAGAAGTAGATTTTAAATCATATAATAATATGTGAAGACTCTAAGCATGCGACATTATATAATAGAACTCAGATCCAAACTACAAGGAAACTATTAAAAAAAAGTAGAATTGCGTGTACTATATACTAGTCTTAATAGACAAATGGAAAGCATTAACAAATTATAACATGACAAGTAATGATAATTTTTCTAATCACAGTCAACATTTCTGTTTATAATCACAAAATTACATTCCCAAATATCTAAAAACAATGTCTTCTTCCAGGGTAAGACGAACATTTTCTAGTTCAACTAGAAGAAATCGGGTCAGTCACCCAAAATTAAAATTCAGCAACACAAATCGTCTCTAATATAGTAGTGAAATTGTTGATGTTTACGGGGCAGAATACTCAGACAGTTCGCTTATCTAATACAGTACATTTTTTGTCACAGACGATTGTTTTCAATGAGACTTAGTTCACGAACTTTTCCGAGTAGAATAGTACCTTCATCCGTAATAGAAGACATATCACGTTGCTCTAGATACACAACCTTTTTCTTTTTCTCCTGCTCCATTATGTTCACATCACTTTGATGTTTAAACAGAGAGGCATAAGAGCCTTTCTTGTTATCATTCGGCACAAATGTCCTGTTTTGAACATTAGCATATACAGGAACATTTGGTTTCCTCTTCTCTTCCACGTTAGTTTTCCGTTCAAATCTAGAGACCGAAGCAAATAGATGATATGTCCCATACCATGCCTCATTCATTCGGCTGATTAAGGAATCAACATTGCAAACCTTAATGAATCTCACAAACGCAAAACGACGTCCCAACATCGACATTTTTCGGGCAATATACACATCCACTAACGTTCCAAAAACCTGACATGCTTTCCATAGATCTCGAGCCTCCCAAGATTTTGGAAAATTCGTAACATAAACCGACGTAGCAATGTTCTTTAAATCCTTTGTATTAGGGTTGGTAGCAGTACCTGTTTGATTCCCATATTTTCTGTTCTTATCAGATCTGAACGTCCATCTCCATTCTGATTTTCCTCCTAGTGTCGACATACCCATCGATCCGGCAAGAGAATTGAACGGCGGCTGGGTTTTTTGTTTTTTATTAATTTTGATTGAAAATTGAATTAGGGGAAATGATGGATTGGTGATTATGGATGTGGGTTTTGAAGGAATTGAAGTTTAGTGGAATGGAATTGAGTTAATTTTGATTTGTGTATTCATGGCTTAAGCTGGATGGAGGTCATACCATCATTGGTGAAGAAAAGAATCAATGTTACTATACATAGTATCTACTGAGAGTTTTTTTTTAGTTATTGTTCGTAGATTTTTAGTGGTACATGTGACATAACTAAAACTTACAGTATATTTCTAAAACTTTTGTTAAATTGAATGCATGTGTGCATTGTGTTGAACGAGAACGAGTTGGTAATACCAAGGTTTCTATTCCAGAGTTATCACCGAGCAAAGATTAGGGGATTTCCTGAAAGACTTGGTAAAATTGAAGAGCGAAAGATTTTCAAAAACGACAATGCATATGAAGGTGTTTTTAGATTTGTTAGGTTCTGTACAATGGATGAAGCTAGAGATGCCATAAAACGGTTCAACAACACTTGGCTCATCGATCGTAAAGTCAGTGTGGATCGGGCTAAGTACGATCTTAAGAAAATCAAAGACTACTACGTCACTGAAGATACTGGTGACGGGTTATATGTAAGGGGAGTGTCAGATCATTCAAGGAAAGCTCATTCTGGTGGAAGTTCGTGGTTTAAGTCAAGGGGTGGAACTGGTAAACTCAAGTGCTTCATATGTCATTCAGAGGATCATCTGAAGAGAGACTGTCCAAGGAAGAAGTCAAGTGGGTTCGTCAGGAAGGGTAAGCATGATCAGGATTCTGATTCTTCTGATGACGAGGGTAACGCCTACTTCGGAGAAGCCTTAGTGGTAGTCGGGAATGATGAGATGGCTGAATTGGTAATGGATTCAGGTGGGTCTTATCATATGACACCTAGGAGGGATTTCTTGTATGACTTCAAGGATGTTGATGGTGGTTCGGTTCAGTTAGGCGATAACAGGACATGCACTATCAAAGGGACAGGAAAAATGAAGATACAGTTGCATGATGGTTCAAGCTTTATACTGGAAGATGTCAGGTATGTTCCAGGGTTAAGAAAAAGCTTGATTTCATTGGGTACTCTGTCAAGGTGATCAAAGGTTGTCGGGTTATGATGACTGGGATCAGGAAAGAGAACTGTGTGTATACTCTTGAAGCAAAAGTGATGACTTTTGGTGTACAAAAGAATAGAGGTTCAAAACAAGTTGGATTTAAGCAACTTGGTCATAAACAAGTTGGGTTCAAACAACTTGGTCATAAACAAGTTGGGTTCAAACAACTTGGTCCTGGTGTTAAAACAGGAGTCCATGGAGTACAGGTTAATGAACGTGTTTGGTTTGAGGTGGAACTGCAGGGTACTCAAGGGAATCGTGAAGCTGAGGATGTTCAGGTTAGTAACGATGATGCTGCAGTGGCTCAAAGAAAGTTGGAGGACAAGCAACTTGAAGAAAAGACAAACACGGACTGCTTGGTAAAGGAGCAGGAAAATATACACCTTGGTATAAAGGTGGGGGCTGACATTACGGTAACCGGAATACCCGGTCAAGAGGGTGCAGAGGGTAATGTTGCTGAAAAGAAGAAAGTGAAGGAGTCTACGGAAGCTAATCTTGGAAAATTACTAAAGTACAATGCCTGGTCGACAAGGTGGTCCCTGGTCCGAGGTTCCAGCACGAGGAAAAGGTGCTGAGTATCGGTTATGTTTAAGTGTTACTCCTAAGGTGGAAATTGTTATATATTAGTAGTAACTTAAACATAGATTAGGGGCTTAAGTGTACTTTGTAATTAGATTAGGTGTTAGACATAAACTAGGATTAGGTAGCTTGGAGTGCAAGCTAAGGTTTCCACCTCCTCAACTCTATAAATAGAGATGGGGGGATGCTAGTTATTCATTCTTTTTCCTCAATTGTAAAAGCTTTATTGGTTTTAATAAAGGGTTCGTTGAGGGTATAACGTGTGCATATTCTTGTCGGTTCTTTGTAGTCTCTCGTGTTTGCTACTTATGCTCGATACAACTCGCGATCTAGTTTTTCCGCGATCGAACTTCGGATTGTTGTCGAGGTTTTATCCAACAATATCTTTAAAGAATTAATCTCTCCAACAGGTGCATGGGGTAGTTAGGCATCTAAATCTATTGATACAAAAGGAACCTATCATTATAATTTAGGGTGTGCTTGGTTAGATGTATTAAGGGGTAAGGAATGGTAATGATAATGCTTAAAGGTGGTTTGTTTGCTATAATGCAATGGAGCATTACCCAAAAGTGGGTAATCAACCATTACTCAACAAAATGGGGGTAATGGCATTGCATTCCTTAGATGCGCATAATCAATCTCTCCAAGCCAGTAAATCATAAATCTATCGTTATAATAAATGGTCGTACTAAAAGGAACCTAAATTTTTTAACTGAAGCCATTCATCTAAACTTATGAGTTAACTACTCGTTACATTCTCTATTAAACGATGCACCTAATCCAATTCAATAATGTGTTACCAACACTGTTTTAGACTTTCTTAATGGTATTGATACAACCCATTTTCTTAAAGTGTTACCCTGTATATGTGTATAAATGTTTAACTGAGTGGCTTATTATATAGTGATCACATGTAGCTTTTAAATTAGAACTTTTACAAAAGATAGACCATCCATTCAGGTGCGATGTGGCTCTTCGTCACTATTATTCTTTTATGAACATGAAAAGTACCTTCATATCACGTCTGATTAATTATCCAATAGCCTAATATGAAAAGAAATAAAAGAGGTAAAAATAACTTTATTGACATTTCATCGAACATTTAGTTTGCATAACTTTAATTAACAATTTGATACATTGGTAGTTAAGGCTTCGTGCTATCGCTTTGGTTACTGGTGCCCATAAGGTTAAGCTTGTTCAAACTCATATGAGGTTATACATCGTTCTCTGATTCTTACATGCAACAAGAACTATTTAGGAAACACTAATGAAACCTGTGACTCCAATAAATTCTAAATACACATTGTAATTCTATAAACTTAGCCTTTATATCTATGTTTCAGGATATATTATCATTCAAAGATAACTATTCATCAATCATTTACATGACGGAAATCAGATGGATCAAGTCACGTGCTACATAATTCAATGTGAAAGATGTTGCAGTAGGACATTCGATCCACAAGCCAGAATTGGCGATTTGTGGTTTTTTACAGTTGAATTATATTAAGGCCACGATCGTCGGAAGACGGCTCGTATCCAATGCCTAAAATAGAAGAAAGATTGACTTAGAATAGGGAAATGTCATGCGGCATACCATAGAGTTGGCTCAACAGGCTAAACGTGTCATTTTAGTATGGGTTAGTCGACCTGAGCACTTTTTCACCGAACCTTCGAACTCTGTTAAAAACAATAGTGTGGCAAATAATAAAGATTTTTTTTTAATAAAATGATACATGAGGTTTTACGCACTAATAATTTTCACATTGGACGAACTTCAACCCGTTTGACCCATTTGACTTTTTCTACTTTTATATTTACTCATTTGACTCGCTCATAGAGTCATATGTACTTTGGTAAAAATTATCAATTTCATAGGTTGGATTGAAATATACTGCCGCATGGTAATATTTCTAGCTCGACTTTCGATCTCTCTGGTGTACGTATTCACATCCACTACAGTAAATCCAACGCTTACAAACAACTCTGACAACATATCATCTGAAATACAAACTTTTGAATTTCTGATTTTTTGGCAATCTTCAGTATGTAAAAAACAGTCGAAATGGTTAGCGTCTATAGGGATTGATGGTTTTTACAGGCAAAATAAGATGATTACCATAAAGATAAATTACACCATAGTCAGTTACCGTTTATCCAACTTGTGTGTTCAGATACACAAGTTCATCAGAAGAAACCTTTAATACATGTCCTAAGTTCAGGTGAAACTGAAGATAATGTAAAAACCTGCACCATTTTATTCGCACTTCATCTACAATTTCTGTATGTTCACAGCCCCTAATCAGAACCATTAAGTTGTGTTGTCAATGCTTACCAATGTGACAATGTCGATAGAAGCAGGCATAATATGGTCACAAAGATTACCTTCAGCAAGACTGCATGCATACAAAATTCCAAATCATTCAATATATGACTTACATAGTGATTTCGACTCACATACTTATAAATGGGCCGAGTGGCTCGTATAGTCTCAAACAGGCTAAACAGGCTGAAAGTCGCATAAACACAATTCTTAATTCATAGAAACCACCTAAATTGCTTTTAAAGGGCGTTTGGGATTGTCTGTTGAAAGTGCTTATCTGCTTATAAAGCAAGTGTATTTTAAATGCTTGTTTACACTATAATAAGCAGTTACATACTTTCATCAACACTGCTGATGTTCCTAAAGGATAAGACAAGCACTTGAGTTAGCAATCCAAACACCCTCGAATCCAAAAACTAAGATTATAAGTATAGCAATATATGTTTTTCTAACATTGACAAAAAGTGATCAACCACATTACAGATTGACAAAAAGCTCTATTTTTTAGAAGTCAGAAGCATTTCAAAGTTAGCGTCCACCCATTGTTCGGCGATTTACCTTAACGAATCTTCTGCCAAATGAATAATAGAACTACAGAAATGGTATCTCGATTCACACAGAAGAAAAATTTACCGATTGTTGAGCATTAACATGAATTCATGAACGAAACAATATCTAAATATCACTGGGTTCTGGCTGATCGATGATGACCAAATCTAATGGGTTATGACTCTTCAATCAACAATAGAAATTCTAGTTCTTCAATCCACAATACAGACTGAAAAGAATCAAACAAAAAAAAAATTCACCACAACAATAAATTCAATATACTTCACGAATCTTTTCTTTACAATGCATAAACAAAATAATTCATCTTTATGCTTAGTGAATATCCTGAAGGTACCATATGTTGAAAACAAGCTGGTGATATTAAGAAACCGTTGATGGATGGAAATGATGCAAAACAGCATAAATTTAACAGCGTTACACAATATCTATATAGGCGGCCCCCATGGTTACAATTGACTCAGTAGAAGTATTCATATTCTTCCGTAACAAAAAAACCACCACAATATGTAGCACGTATCAATTCCACAATAAGAGGAAACTGAAGGGTCACAAAAGACGTAATTGGAAGGCACGTCAATGCACCTATTGGAATAAGCATAGACGAGTTACTTTCTCCAAACACAAGGAACAATGTTGCTCCAAAAGCTATGATCATTGCTGTCGTCGAGAGGAACAACATAGTGAGGCCAATAATCAGCTTCGTAGGTAACTTAAAGAGAAAGTCTTGTTCCGCAAAACGTGCCGTAAGGATCGATAAAAACATTAACAACGACGTAACAGCTGCGAATAATGATATCGCATCTGATATAGCAAATACTGTGAACGCTATGTCGTTAGTGAAAATCGGTATCCCTGATTCCTGATTATTACCACCGGGCACTGTAATAGCTGCTGCAAACACAATGGTGATAATGAGTGCAGCTGTAATCGTGTATGATTCGGCAGTTTTCTTTATCCAGTTCTCTCCCTCGATTACCAACTCTTTGTGCTCCCTTGTGAATACCATTTCAGGCGTTTCATCATCTAAGTTCTTTTGTATCCGGTTTAAGGGACATACAAATCGTTCAACTTCCTAATAAATATTACGATATATTAACCTTGGAAGATATATAATAATACGTCATAAGAACTTTATGTATGTCGAAGCCCGAATGAAATTCAAACTTTGAGGCATTGGTTAAAGTACTCACCTTGAACCATTGTAGTTCACGTTGGATTCGCAAAGCTGCCCCCCTTATTAGATTCAATTTGTCAGTAGGTGCTAATCTTGCAGCCAAATGCAAAAGATTGTTCCCAGAAGAATCTTTGATTGTTTTATAAATATTCTTGTGTTCGCTCATTTCATATAGTAGGTTGTAAATCTTCTCTGAACGATTGATCACCGAATATTGAATAAAATTGTGACCATCTTCATTGGTACTCCAAATTGCATCTGGAAACGACCTCATAATACGTCTAATAAAAGTGGATGCATTTCTTCTAGTGGCTTCAAAAATCGAACTGTTGTAATATTGATGGTAGGTGCTGGAGTAATGTTTGAACTTTATCGTGAAACATACAGCATATGAGAGACTTTCTGCGTCTGAATAAATTTGAGATGTATCTTTAGCGAATGTACGTACTGCAAGATAGAGACAAATCATAATCACAGATAAATAAGTAACTTTCGTTCTGTTACACTTTTGGTCATATAATAATTGTGGCTTTTGATTCGTCTTACCAAGCACCTTCCCAAATTGGTAGAACCAAGTTGCCAGATAACAAAGGCCTGCTTAAGATGGGATGATTGTTAGGTTAGATCCAACCACTAAGTTACAATAACATTAATAAGTAGTGTCTCATAAGAATTATTTACTTTAAATTTTCAAGGGGTTTGAATTATGATAAAAATGTTCTTTTTCGTGAGAATCATCTAAATAAGACACATGAAGAATAAAATTGAAAGGAAAAAAAAAAAAAGAAAAAAAAAAGCTTAATAGTTTTACTTTCTCACAAGAATAGACATTCTTATATAAACTTGATATATTAATAGAGAAGAGAGTTAAAATAAATAAAATAAAAACTTCCATCTTGAGAAAGGAATAAAAAGTAACTCAAATTTGTACAAAAGTTGATCAAAACAATTGCATAGTATTTTTGTGCATTTATTTAAAGGGAAATTTAACTAACTTGTCACATATCATAGTTCTATGTAGCCCTTTTGACCTTCATATAACTTAATTTAAATTTCGACTTTTATATATATATTGTGACAATTTTACCTCTTTGTTTATCAATAACGAAGAGGTAAAATTGTCCAAAAATTTAAATAATACACACAAATGTCAAAATTTAAAAGCGTTAGTTATATGATCGTCGAAAAATTATTGGACTACATAAAATCACAAAACGTGACAAGTTAATTAAATTTTTAATTATTATCCCTTATTTAAAGATAGTACAAATAACTACATAAAATCACAAAACGTGACAAATTTTAGAGAATCTTCGGAAACTTTTTCTTTCCAAATATTCTTAAACTTCAAACTTTTATAAAGGGTTTATATTTGTAATGATACAAATAATTCGTAATAAGAAAAATGTGCGAAAAATAGGAGTTTAATAGTAGTTGGGGAAATGAATATTAGCTTATTTTGTTTAAGGAATCTTAAATAAGAAGTTGAAAATTTTATCAAATTTTTTTCTTTTAATCTTTTATCATGCTGTTGTTATTTAATGTTATCATCTCATGACGTACCTACAAAAATATAAAAAAATATCTTTAAAGGTTGGCGACCACGTGAAGAATCCCCATAGTTCCAAAGTCTCTCTAAAGTAGACCTGTAGGGAGCAGCCATCCTACTAACCTCTTCCTCCAAATCTGAAATGGCGTGCGTACATGAGCTTTTATTAATTAAAATATTAAAGAAACAAATTTATTACCTCTCCTAGTTTCCCAAAAATTGAGTTCACTTGGAAAGTTTTGAGCTAAAGCAGTCAACACAGCATCACTATCGGAAACTATGGCATCACGGTAATTTCTTATTATATTTTCTGCTAAGCCTACATATTTCAGAAAATTAATTAGTGGTATATAAAATGACAAGCTCATCACCACTTTGAAGACAATGAATGATACTTACGAAAATCTTGACAAGAGATAGCAAGAACGACAAGCTCCTCGCCACTTTTGCCCGTAAAAAGAGCATCGTACTCTTTTTCTTTTTCTTGTTGTTTAAACGTCTTACATGTCATGATAACCTCGCCCCTTAAAAGAGCATCATACCCTTTTTCTTTCATGTGTTTAAACAAACAGTGAGATGTCTTGGTATGCATATTGGAAATAGATATGGCAAGTGGAGTGTGACCCTCCTTGTCTTTGGCTAATAACAATTCTGGGTTTCTTTTTACCAACATGTTAACAGCTTCTATGTTGCCACCAATAGCAGCAACATGAAGAAGACCGCTTCCATCTGAATTTACCACATCGAGTAGTGTGTTCTCTGCCGGTGTCATTTTCAGCAATTCCTTTAATAATTCATGATTCCAGATAGAAGAACCCACTGCTACATGGAGTAATGTGTTTCCATTATTCGTGAGTGTGTCCCAGGGGCTAAATTTGTTTTTGTTTATTCCGTCTATTACATCTCTTGTATTTCCTTTTAGAATATCGTCATAAACCCAATTGGCATAAAGCTCATCTACCCTTTCTGGGGTAAAAGTGTCGGTAAAAGGGTTACCCACGGTAAAAAAAAACTCATCTTCCTCCATTATTGGTGATTCTGCATATCAAAATTTTCAATTTGAATATCAGGTTAAAAAAAAAACTAGAAAAGAAAAGATATGCGTTTTAATGTAAATCACCAGGGATTTCATACAACAAACTAATTAAAGCAAAGACGTACATATATCTAGCTTCAGATTTAACACTCAATTGGTAACAGCATCTCGATCAAGAGTATTTACTTGAGTTTACACCAAGTTAAGTTGGTTCCCTTAAAAAGGGTCAGAATGAAATAAAAAGAAAGTTGGTTGTTGTAGAAGATTTTGGCGTAGAAAAAATAAACCAACCATGTTTCAGTAATTGCTTCAAAGTCGTCTCATGAAAAAAGTTGCGCTCGAATGATAAAAAAACAAAAACTTTTGAAAATTAAATGCTCAATAAAAGTCATTCCTCAAATAACTATTAGAGATGCTCCGAGCGTTACATACTTTTAACTATTTCTCTAAATGACAAACAAAACAAATAAAACTTTGATTGGCAAAGGAAATAATGTACCTGCTGCTTGTTCACGAACTAAATGACCATAACTACGTTGCAGTTCATCCCATAAATCCTTTGATGTGAAATCTGGGTTCTTTCGCTTGTGTGTGAGATGATTGACAACCTTGTTGAATGCTTCTTCAGAAAGTGAACCAAGAATCCAACCTTTCACAAGTGAATCTGATATGATCCATGCCTCCAAGTCTCCCACTTTCCCCTTCCCATTCCCCACAGGACGTGGGAACTGACCGTCGATGAAACCATACATTTGATGACTCTTTAAGAGGCATAACATCTGTGTTTTCCACATATTATACTTATTCTTACCGCTCAGCTTCACGGTAACAATATTTGGGGTAATAAGTGAAGGGTATGGATATGCTTCACCAACATTCACTATGAAGCTTGGATTCGAGGTTGAAGCTGCATTCACCATCTTGATCTGAATTAAATTTTGTATATTTTTTTTTATTTGCCTTCTTTAATTTGTGTGAATCATCCTTCCATCTTCTTGAATATTTAAACTAAAAGATGAAGTTGACCTTTCATGCTGACAAAAGCCACACTAGGATTGCTTGCATAATGTTGCTTGACTGAGATCTTGCAACTAATCCCTACTTAAAATAATACAATGTGTGTTACCATGTTCTCTTAATTGGCTGTTAGTGTTCACATAAGAATATTAAATCATGCTTAAATATTTGTTATCTGGCTGTTCTTAGCTGGTCACCGTGTGATTATTGCTTATGCTAAATACAAATCTAGAGGCACAAACATGTGATGCCGATGGGTATGAACATAGCCTGAAATAATAACCAAAACTATGAAGAGGGGTCAGTTTGGGCAGATTTATTTGTTTGCCTACTCTGTTGGTTGGGCGCAATAATCGCCAACCAAAGTGAAAATTGAGGACCAGACCAGTTTTTAATATATATAATTTTACATCAAATTTATTTGTGAAAGAACGAATTCCGTTAATATGTCTATAACAAAGTAACAAACATGGTTTGAATCTGATATATACATTAATTATTTCGAAAATAATACAATTGGTGAAAGAGCAAATTCCAGTAATATGTCTTATGTTGCCACTCCTTTATTTCGTAATATTTTTGAATTTGGACCATTTTCCTATTACGACCCTTATTGTTAGTTTTGACCTTTAACTTCTCATCTAACGTTTTGATTCAGATTTGGCTAAAGAAAGGGATGGAAACGGTAACGGGAATACCCCGGTTAGGCTGCGTACATGAGAGTAAAAGACTTGCCCTCCCCAGGTAACCGAAGGAAAACCTCATCCATTTTTTACTTGCATCATTCAAATTAACAACGGTTGATCTCATATACCTGTCTATGGGTAGCACAGGGCTCTCGGGTATAATATTATGGTACTCTTTGCATTTAGTTCTGATGCATTTACCATTCCTATGATTAAATTTAGCATTTTCAGCTCTCACCAGTGACAATTTATGTGAATACGTAATCATTGGATATATTAAAGGTCTCTTCACGTGCAAAAATATACATTACTTTTTTATTTTTCTGTGTCGATCCTCCTTCCATCTTCTTACATATTTAAACTATAAGATGAAGTTGACTTTTTCTGCTGACACTAGCCACGTTAGGCTTGCTTGAATCATGCAGCTCGATTGGGATCTTACAACTAATCTCTACTTAAAATATTACAATGTGTGTTGTCATGTTCTCTTAGTTGGCTGTTAGTGTTCACATAAACATATTAAATACAATGCTTAAACGTGTGTTAACTACCTATTCTTACTTGGGCACAGTGTGATTGCTTATATTAAATACTAGTTTTGAGGCACGAACATTTGAAGCCGCTGAGCCTGAAAAACTGGCAAAAGGTCTAAAACTATGAAAACGGGTCATTTTGTGCAATTGTGTTACCACTTGTCCAAACTAGCTGAGTGGAGAATCACCAACCAAAGTGAAAAATGTAATGGAGGATCTGTACAAATTTATAAACCAAACTGCAATCTTGGATCTAAACCAAGATTCTTTATTAAAATCAAACACAAACCCAGAACAAAGCTACAACTGATCTCAATCAGTTATCAAGAATAATAACAGAATCAATGAAACAAACCAAATCCACCACTGCTACTCAGGTGTGGATCTATTATCTAAATGATAATAGTTCTATTACAAATGAGAATGAATAATATCACAAAGCTAAAGAAGATTGAATGTGGATTTGTGTTTGAGAGAGAAAACGGCAGATAATGAAATTAGGGTTATGAGATGTGAGAGCAGAATCCGAGCTTATATAGTCCAGCAGAATAACTTTCGACAGCTTCAGTCCTTCACCTTTGTACTCTTTGCCTCTAGATGCTCAAAGTCCATAATAAGTATAACTGAAACTTAACAAATGTACAAAGTAAGTCCCTGTACTATACAACAGAATAAGATTACTACTTTCAACACCCTCCCTTAATATTATTCTGGAATAGATCTATAAGATTAAGTTTAGAACATAGCATGCTATGTTGTCTTGTATCCAATCCCTTAGTTAGAACATCTGCTATTTGATTAGCAGTGCCTATCTTAACTGTTTCTATTACCCCAGCAATAATTTTTTCCCTTACAAAATGTAAGTCAATCATTAAATGTTTTGTTCTTTCATGAAAAATAGGATTGGCAGCAATCTTAATTGCTGAATTACTATCACAAAATACTTTAACTGGCAAAAGATTTTTACAATTCAAATCCTGCAAAATTTTTAAAATCCAAATAACTTCAGAAGTCACAAAAGCTAAAGCTCTATACTCAGCTTCTGTGGAGGATTTTGAAATAGTATTTTGTTTTTTACTTTTCCAGGAAACTAAACAATTATTCATGAAAACACAATATCCAGTCACTGATTTTCTAGTGACCACACACCTAGCCCAATCAGCATCAGAATAAGCTTTCAATTCAATAAGTGGGCTAGTAGATTTTTCAATATTCAACCCTTTACCTGGAGAACCCTTAAGGTATCTTATTACCTTTAATGCAACAGCCAAATGAGATTTCAAGGGACTATGCATAAACTGACTAAGACAAGATACAGCATAAGCAATGTCAGGCCTAGTAGTAGTAAGGTAAATAAGCTTACCAATCAACTTCTGATACTCAGTAATATTCTTAAGCTTAGGATCACTATCAGAAGCCTCACTAGATAAAGCAAGATTAGGCTGCAAAGGAACATAAGCAGGTTTTCCAGCAAGCAAACCAAACTCAGAAATAAGATCAAGACAATATTCCCTTTGTGTTAAACATAAACCATTTTTGGTTTCCAAAACCTCAATACCAAGAAAATATTTCAACTTGCCAAGATCTTTAATCATGAACTTGCTTTTAAGAAACAGTTTAACACTCTCAATTTCATGCAAATTATTTCCAGTAATTATAATATCATCAACATAAACAAGTAATGCAATAAACACATCATTACAAGTTTTAGTAAATAAAGAATAATCACTTTTACTCTGCACAAAACCATTTTCAAGTAACACAGAAGTTAACTTGGCATTCCATTGCCTAGGGGCCTACTTCAGCCAGGAGGCAGTTTCATGTAAACAGTCTCATCAAGATCACCATATAAGAAGGCATTGTTAATATCTAACTGGAATAAACTCCAATCATTTTGAACAGCCAGATTAATTAAACATATAACAGTAACAATCTTAACAACAGGAGAGAAGGTTTCATCAAAATCTACTCCCTCCCTTTGATTGAAACCAATAGCAACTAATCTAGCCTTAAATCTATCCACTTCACCATTAGACTTATATTTGATCTTAAAGACCCATTTACTACCTATGGCATACCTCCCAGCAGGAAGTTCAACAATTTCAAAAGTATCATTTCTATGTAAAGCATGCATCTCATCATTCATAGCATCATTCCAATGTCTATATTGAGAAGCTTCCCTATAACTTTTAGGCTCAGAATGTTGATTAAGAGTTGTAGAAAAACAATAATTGTGTTTAGACAACATGGAATAGTTAACATATTTTTCTATTCCATACTTCACTTTAGAATCTACAATAAAATCATTGGAGTTTTTAGGAAATACAGAAGGCCTAGAAGACTTTCTCAGATTAGATTCTTGATGATTTTCTTCCTGAGAATGAATAGGAAACTCATTACCCTCAGAATTTTCACTATGTACATTTTCCTCTAAGGCTGCAGGCCTCTCACCCTCACTGGTAGAAGCATTTAGGTCAGGAGAATGCCCCCCAACACCCTCATTATAAGACCTAAAAGGACTGCCTAGATGAGGAGGTGGACTACCAAGCCTATTAGGGTTGGGTTTATCAGATTTCTCATCACTGGGTATATCAGTTAAGTCATCAAGAATGTCAGAATTGAAAAAATTCAAATGATTCACATCTTGATCAGGTTGAGGATGTACAGAAACATTTTGTTTAAAAGGAAAGATATCCTCATAAAATTTTACATCCCTAGGAAACACAACCTGTTTATGATCAAGACTCCACAGTTTATAACCTTTTTTTGAATTAGAATATCCAATTAAGACACACTTTTCAGACCTACTTCCAAACTAATCATGACCATTAAGAATAGTAGCATAACTAAGACATCCAAAATCCCTTAAATGCTCAAGAGGAGGAGAAACACCATGCACAAGCTCATAAGGAGATAGACCATTTAGCACAGATGAAGGTAATCTGCTAATCAAATAAGTAGCTGTAAGAATACACTCAGACCACATAGTCAAAGGAAGCCCTCCCTGAAACAGAAGAGATCTAGCAACATTAAGAAGATGCATATGCTTCCTCTCAACAATCCCATTTTGTTGAGGTTTATCACTACAAGAAGTCTGATGTAAAATACCATTAACTTCACAAAACTTAGTAAATTGTTGATTAACAAATTCAGTACCATTATCACTCCTAAAAGACATCACATTATGATTAAATTGAGTTTTAAGATAATTATAAAAAACCATTAAGTTTTCAAAAACCCCAGTCTTATTTTTCAAAAGATAAACCCAAACTCCCCTGGAAAAATCATCAACAAACAGTAAGAAAGTATCTATATCCATCCCTACTGGTGACTTTATAGGGTCCCCACAAATCTAAGTGAATTAAATCACCGAAGTGTTTTGAAACATGATCACTTAAAGGGAAAGGTTCCCTAGTCTGTTTAGCCTTATGGCAAATATCACAAGTAAACTTGGAATTTTTCTTAGTGAAACCTAAACTAGGTTTTAAAACATGTAAAACTTGGTCTACAGGATGACCAAGCCTGTAATGCCAAGTGTACTCAGAAAGAAAACACAGAGTGTTAACAGAAAACCTTTCAAGGTTGTTACCTTGATTTCCATCAAAGTAATACAATCCACCAATCTGTTTACCAGTCCCCAGAATTTTCCCTGCCCTCAAGTCCTGATTTAAGATATAACAATTAGCTTCATCAAAGGTAACAATCAATTTACTATCCCTGGCTACCTTGTGAACAGATAAAAGACTGACACAACATTCAGGAACAACAAGAACATCATATAGAGTTAAGTAACTAGTTAAAGGCATATTTCCAATTTTAGTTATAAAAGCTTCTGTCCCATTTGGGTGAGAAACTTTAATTTTTAAATGAGAAACATCAACAACATTAACAAGAAACTTATCAGTATTTGTCATGTGCTGATTAGCACCAGAATCAGTAATAACACCCTTAGTAACCAGATTAGAATGTAATTGACTGTTAGAGCAAAAAAATCTATCAAAGTTTTCATTAAACACTCTGCTAGAGTTATAAAAGGTACCTGCCATATTGGCATGTACACCACTCCCAGAAACAGAGTTATCTTTAATCAAAACAATGAGAGTAGCCATTTGTTCATCTGTAAAGGCAGAGGAGGAACTAGTACTAGCAGAATTATTAGCAACATTTTCCCTTTAGTAGTTTGACCAATTTTCTTTTTCCCAAAATCATTTGGATATCCGATTAGTTTAAAACATCTGTCAATAGAATGACCATTAAAACCACAATGTTCACAAACAATAGAAGAGCCCCCAGCAGCTCTTCTATTCTCATTAGGTCTAAGTCCAGAACTAGGTCTAGATGGGTTCCCAGAAGTTTGAGACCTCTGAGAGTTACCTTTATTCCCCACATTAGAAAAGAACACAGAAGACTGGGCCCTTTGAGAGGTACCAGAACTAGAACCAGACACAACAACTCTGTGAGATTCCTCACTAGAGATAATAGCAAAAGCACCTTTAACATCAGGTAATGGATCCCTAGCCAAAATGTTACTTCTAATTTGCATATATGAGTCATCCAAACCCATCAAGAATTGCATTAACTTCATAAGTTGGTTATGTGTTTTAAAATCTGCTGCTGCATGACAAGTGCACCTAGGCAACTTGACAAGAGCATCAAATTGTTTCCATAATGTACTTAATTTGTTAAAATACTCAGCAATAGGTGTTCCATTTTGAGTTAAAGAGTGTATTTTATGGTGTAGATTAAAGGTGACAGAACCATCAACTCTGTCAAAAGTTTCTTTCAATTCATTCCAAACATCAGAAGCCCTTTTAGAAAAAATTTGACCCAAGTACAATTCCTCAGTTATAGAATTAAGAATCCAACCAAGGACAACAACATTAACCCTATCCCATTGCCTCCCCAAGACCTCATCCACATTAGATCTTCTACAAGTACCATCTATAAATCCAGTCTTATTTTTTCCTTCTAAAGCCAATAACAAAGCACAAGACCAAACATTATAGTTTTCAGTACCTTTTAGTTTAATAGAGATCACAGTTAAAGAAGCAGAGTCGTTAGGGTGCAAGTGCAAAGGGTGACTAAGGTCCAATTTACTAATAAGGGTCACAGGTTCGTCCCCACCAACATCATCATCTTCATGAAGAGATGGTGGAGCACTATGCTCAGAATTATGAACAGACATAATGCAAAGAAGAAACAATCACAAAGAACAAACACACAAGAAAGGAAAAGAAGAAGTTCCCAGGCTTTCCTTGCCACTCAAGGTGGTAGGTCAAGGGTGCACACAAGCAAACAGAACAGTAAAAGAAACACAACAAACACCAAATAAGACACACAAACAACCAAGAGCCCTAATCAACAATCAAGCAAATAAAGCAAGACAAGCAAAAAGAGAAGGATAAGGTGTGAGAGGTGTTATAGTGCCCTAAATAGCAAAATTCGCGGAAGCACACACTCTCGGTGTCCTTGATTCACTTAGTCAAGAACACAGAAAGATACCCAGAATCAACTCCAAGATCCAAAACAGCCAAACCAAGTTCCAAGACCAAGAAGGTACCAGAATCAACTCCAAGATCCAAAACACCAATCCAAGTCCCAAGAACCAAGAACAATACCAGATCTTCTCCAAGATCCAACAAATCACTAACCAACTTATTGGTTAACAATTTTAATCAACCCAGGAAGTTAAAGAGAACAAAACCCCCAATTTTTACGAATCCCTAATTTTTTAAAAAATTAGGCGTTTTTGAAAAAACCTTAAGATCTGTGCAACTAAACACACAGACAACCAATTAACACTAGTTAATTGAAATTTTCAAAAAAAATTTGAAAAAACCCCCAATTTTTTTCCAAACCCTAAAAAGTTTTGCGATCAGATATAGAGCAAAATGCTCTGATACCATGTACAAATTTATAAACCAAACTGCAATCTTGGATCTAAACCAAGATTCTTTATTAAAATCAAACACAAACCCAGAACAAAGCTACAACTGATCTCAATCAATTATCAAGAACAATAACAGAATCAATGAAACAAACCAAATCCACCACTGCTACTCAGGTGTGGATCTATTATCTAAATGATAATAGTTCAATTACAAATGAGAATGAATAATATCACAAAGCTAAAGAAGATTGAATGTGGATTTGTGTTTGAGAGAGAAAACGGTAGATAACGAAATTAGGGTTATGAGATGTGAGAGTAGAATCCGAGCTTATATAGTCCAGCATAATAACTTTCTCCACTTGACAGCTTCAGTCCTTCACCTTTGTACTCTTTGCCTCTAGATGCTCAAAGTCCATAATATGTATAACTGAAACTTAACAAATGTACAAAGTAAGTCCCTGTACTATACAATAGAATAAGATTACTACTTTCAACAGGATCATACCACTTGATGTAAAAGATTTGACCGAAAACTGTACTGTGGAAAACATGGCACCTGTTGTTATTGTATGTTGTAATTTAACAAACTTTTACTTGATATTTTATATGTATACGTAACTAGTAGTATAAAGAAAATAAACAAATAAATATATTGCTATATTATTATTATTTTTTTTAGAAAGGGTTGCTATATTATTTTTTGCATGTTAACAAAAGAGTTAGTTACAAAAATCGTCCATATGGATACTTTTGCAAAGACAAGAATCAAACAAATTAACTTTTCAATGCAATCACATCGTATAAGGTGACAAAAGTCATAAATTGACAAAAACCATTTTTTAGTTGCAATCCAAAACACCTCTTATATGATTGTATATTTGATTTAGAAATTGACAAAAAAAAATGCTTTTCAGTTTTCATAAACGACAAAAAGTAAAGTTGACAAAACATTTCTCACCTTCTCGTATGTATAGAAAACTTTTAAGTTTTTAGTTATCGTTCGTAGATTTTTAGTGGTTCATGTAATATTTATGATGATAGCTCCTGAAACTTTTGTTAAATTGAATGCATGTGATTGTGTTGAACGAGAACGAGTTCGTAATACCAAGGTTTCTATTCCAGAGTTAGAGAAAATTGCAAAAGTCGTCCTTGTGGTTTGGCCAAATTGCAGTTTCACCCTTACTGTTCATTAATTGCAAAAATGGTACGTTGACTGCATTGTTACGTGCACTTTTGGTCCTTTGACTCAACTGGCGTTAAATGGACTCCGTTAGCAGTCACACTTTAGCCCCTTTTTGGTTAACCACCATTGCAGCACCCATCCTTTAACCTATAATTTATTTATTTTTTTCGAATTTTTTGAAAAAATAAAAAATTCCTCCGTTTTTTTTTCAAATTTTTTTTAATATTTTTTTCGTCAAGTAATTTTTTTTTCTAAAATGTATTTTACATAAAAATGTTTCGTCAAGTAATTTTTTCTTACGTTTTGTCCGTTTTTACGTTTTTTTTCCATTTTCATTCGTCTTTGTTCATTTTTCTTACATTTTTGTTCGTTTTTATACGTTTTTGTCCTCTTTCCTTACGTTATGTTCGTTTTTCATGCATTTTAGTCCGTTATTATCTATTTTTACATGTATTTATCCATTTTGTCCGTTTTATCCATTTTTCTTATGTTTTATCCATTTTTCTTACGTTTTAGTCAGTTTTTATCCGTTTTTGACATATTGAAAAATTTTGATTTTTTTTTGAAAGACAAAAAAAAAAAAAAAAAAAAAAAAAATTGATTTTTTATTAAAATTTTTCAATGTGCCGCAAATACTTTTTTGAAAAAAATTTGAAAATTGTTTTTGTAAAAAAAATTTCCAAAAAAAATTTTCAAAAGAAAAAGTGGTTTTTTTTTAAATTTTCAATATGTCGCAAAAAATTATATAAAAAGTTTTGTATAAAACTTTTTTATATAAAAAGTTTTTATATAAAACTTTTTTTGTGACATATTTAAAATTTTGAAAAAAAAAGTAAGAAAACCGGATAAAAACCGACAAAAATGGATAAATACGTATAAAAATGGATAAAAACGAATACAAACAAAAAAATTTAAGAAAAACGGACAAAAATGTTAAAAAAAATAAACGGACAACGGGACTAAAGTGTAAGTGAGGATAAAAATATTAAAAAATAAAATAAAAAAAATAAAAAAGGAAAAAACCGAAGGAATTATTTTTTTTCAAAAAATTCGAAAAAAATTAAATTATAGGTTAAAGGATGGGTGCTGCAATGGTTGTTAACCAAAAGGGGCTAAAGTGTAACTGCTAAAGGAGTCATTTAACGCCAGTTAAGTCAAAGGACCAAAAGTGCACGTAACAGTGCAGTCAACGTACCATTTTTGCAATTAATGAAGTAAGGACGAAACATGCAATTTGGCCAAACCACAAGGACGATTTTTGCAATTTTCTCCCAGAGTTATTACTGAGCTAAGATTAGGGATTTCCAGACTTGGTAAAATTGAGGAGCTAAAGATTCTCAAAATCGACAATGCATGGAGGTCTTTTTAGATTCGTTAGGTTCTGTACAACGGATGAAGCTAGAGATACCATAAAACGGTTAAACAGCACTTGGTTCCTCGATCGTAAAGTTGGCGTGGATCGGGCAAAGTACGATCTTAAGAAAGTCAAAGACTACTACGTCCAGAAATCAGCAGAACCTGATGACCTATCTGATCACAATAAATAATATTGCCAACATGACCCATTTTAAAAGTTTTGGACCTTTTGGCCAGTTTTTCAGGCTCAATCCATACCCAGAGGCATCAATGTTCGTGCGTAAAAACCTGTTTTAGGCAATCACACAGTGCTCGATTAAGAACAGCTAGTTGACACATGTTTAAGGATTAATTAATAGGGAAACGTCCAAAAATGCATCACAACGACGGGGTTACTTTGGTGTATCGAAATGCATAGTCCCAACTAAGAACAGCTAGTTGGCACATTTTTTTCCAGCGGTCAAAAAAACAAAAGTTTCCTCTTTTAAATCAATACCCACCATTACTACATCCACAACAATTCTACAGGATTTTTCCCTTTTGTACCACACCTCTGTTTTTTAGCTTTTTCGAATCTATACATTGACTAAATATTGTGCTTTTGTTTATGGTACTAATCTACTGAAAGGATTTGTCACAGAAAAAAAGATAAATCTCGAACACACTAGAGTAAAACTAAAACCGAGTAATAGAGCCAGTAACTCAGCAGCTGATTCAAAGTACAACCAAATCAGGCGGTCGTTGAGGTAGTAGAGTTGTGGTGACTGGTTTTAAGATCGGTGGCTGCGCTTTTTAATGACGCCTGGGCCTGCAAAAACCTTGAATGTTGGTTTCATTCTAGTTGGTAATTTTAATTTATTGTGAATTTATAAATAGTTTTCTAGTCGGCTTTGTTTTCCCAGCAACTTTTGCTTTTTGTAAACCTTGTTTTCCCGGCAAGCTTTTGGCAACTAGCGTGTCTTTTGGGTCTGGTAGTAACATAGATATGTGAATAATTGGTGGTTTTTTTTTTTTTTTTTTTTTTTTTTTTTTTTTTTTTTTTTTTTTTTTTTTTTTTTTTTTTTTTTTTTTTTTTTTTTTTTTTTTTTTTTTTTTNCGGCCACGAAAAAAAATGTGAAAAAAACGAAAAAAAAAATTGTCGAAAATATATCAAAGTGCCTATCTATAGAAAGATAATTAAATGCTCGTCGTAACGGTATATTTTTTTTCGCTTAACGATTAACGGTTTGAAAGATATTAATATTTGAAAAAAAAGGATGAAAGTGGGTTTTTTAAATTGTTGGGATTAATCTCATCCATTAGATCAAATAAAGATGGAGGGAAGATGTATGGTGGAGATTAGTCCCTTGGTATGTAAAAAAAGTTTGGTCCTCAAATGATCTTATATCTTCCTTATTTAATATCCATATGTGAACTAACAGCCAAATAAGAGAAAATGACAACATACATAGTATTATTTTACGTAGAGATTATTAGTTGCAATTAATCTCCCAATCAAGCTCCATGATGCAAGCAACTCTAACGTGGTTGTTGTCTATAATCTATATGCAAGAAAGCGACTTACAAAACTTTAAAGTTTGTTTGGTAAATTTAGTTTTCTATAGACATTACTTTTTGGTATGTTTTCTAGTTTGAGTTGGTTTATGATTTGGTTGTTTTAGGTAACTAGTTATAATACCCGTGCATCGGGTTTTTTTTCAAATATTTCTATTATGTATTATTATGGATTAAAATACAAACAAATTGCCGTGTCCTATGGTTTTAGATAATGATTTTGTATTGAAATGATATTTCGTTCTTCAAGCAAAATGGCATACATTTGATTGGGCGATAAGTCTTTCAAGAAGCTAGAATGTTTATAACCAGGATCACGCGCTGGTGCACCTGATAGACATACACATAACACATTCTTCAGTCTAAAATATGTTAGCCACTCCAAGAATTGTCAATACAAAATTTCCAAAATAAGTCGTAAGGTATGTAGACTTCCATTGATCAGACTGGTAGATGCACAACAAACTTTAACTTATTCCGTATGACAAATCACAAACGGTTGAGCTTCACTGATACCATATCCACCGGTCGAGGTTTCGGTTAGCTGAAAATCAAGTCAAAATTATATTATCCTCAAGTAAAACTTAAGTCATGATTATATCATTTAGCCCATAGTAACATATATAAATATGTATGTATATAGGCGAGTACCCGTGCATAGCAACGGAAATTTCTAGCGGCAGACAATTAACGATATGGGATATTGTGGTAAGGTATCATTATTGCATAAGTAATCATTCTACCTTGTAGTGCATCTTCTATTGCAGTAATGCAAGCATCACAATCATTATGCATAAGTTATCATTCTACCTTGCATTGCATCTTCTATTGCAGTAATGCAAGCATCACAATTTGTGTTGTAACCAACCGTCTTTCCATCAGACGGTCGCCTAATAATGGTATTTACAGCTCTATTTGACTGATAATAAGAAAACCATGTACATAATCAGTATATGCACCAAAACCCACCCATTTCATATTAAATGATATGGTAGGTTTTAGAGACTTGCGTAAACATTTACACCGGTCTAAATATTCTTTTTATAAAAATATGAAGAAAAATATCAATTTTTAAGCGTGATTTCAACATGAACAACATAACCAACCTCTTCACACATGTAATGAGCAGCATGCACAATTAGAATCGGGTCGCAAGTTATATCCAAGCCATGGTTAAGGCACTCGGAAGTTATTTTGATATAACCTATATCAATTGATTAATTGATTGGATACAAAAAAAGGATAAAGCTCCATTACTATAAATGCAGTTTACGGAGTACTATTTTGATATTTTCTAATCACTTGAGTTCAATTTGCAATCTATATACACTGTATTTAAAATAAGTAACAAATAAGTACACACAACAGCTTCCATTATCATATACTAATAAGGAGGAGGCCCCGCCGCACCGCGGCGGAGATAGTTTGTTTGGGCAGGTCACGAGTGACCTTCATCTCCACTACACCCACCCTAAGATATTATAAGTAGAAGTATTACATATAGAAAAGGTTGTGCGTTCAAGTCTTTCGTTGGAGACATTTGTGAGATACGTGGTATATGTGTGAAAAATAAATTTCTAAAAAAAGCCAACTACTATATATTAAAAAAGGTGATGAATCTACAACTCGTGTAAAGTGCAACATTTTCAAATGCAATCATTTTCAGATGAAGATGTCCATGCATACATGCCTTAAAGAGCAACCTACTCTGTCAACAAAACATTCTCAATGTCTGTAAACTTCTCTTTGATTGCTGCTTTGACTCCCGACCCGATTGACTCAGGCCCGGTATACTTCACAATGCATTCCCAACCTTGAACGGATAATACCTCCACACTTCCACCAAAGTTTTGGCCTAAGAATTTCAAGAAGCCCATTCACTGCCTGCAATTATAACATTTACAATATCATTCCTATAGATAACAGGTGGCAAATTGTGGGCAGGTCGGCAAAATTGGGTAACGGGTCAAAATGATTGACCCGTGAACACTTTTTGTCATTTTTCAAAAATTAAATAATACGCTAGTATGACTACGAATGTAATATTGTAACAATTTAAAAGTTTCTCATTTGAATAAAGAGGATCTATAGAAGGTTGTAAGCTTTAAAATAGACTTCGGTCAACATTCAACCAATTTCCCATTTTAGCTATGAATTTTATTTAACTCATTTAAGTAAAACACAACCCAAGTCAACTTTAACCTATTTCGCTTTTAGCAACATTTTTTTATTTGTTACAATTGACCCTTTGGATATAAAACACAGCCTGAACAACCCATTTGACCCCTTTGTCTTATGGCTAATTCTTTTAAATGGTCCATTTCTCTTTTAACAAATAAAATTATTTGACTCTTAGATATAACACAAACAAATCAACCCATTCATAAGTAATGGGTCAAAACTGCCACGCCTACTATAAATTTAAGTAAAAACCTTGCCTCGACAGTTGTTTCAGCAGGTTGTTCATCGTAAACTTGAACAATATCCTTAACAGCATCTCCAAATTTTTCTTTGAGTACTCTTTCAATCCCCATCTTCATTGTTGTTGCTGAGCTTGGACAAGTACCACATGGCCCTGATTCATATTTATTTTCAATTACAACAACTACCTCATCATAATGATACAACATTTCATATGTACTCTTGTTACTTTTAAAGGGGTGTGCGGAAATATGCTTTAAAAGTAATTATCGTGAATAATGAGATAATCAGGCGCTTAAGATAGGGCTAGGTAAACCTATATTGACACGGTTTTTGGTGCAAGACATAATGTTCATATGTACTCTTGTTGCTTAAAGTACCAATAATCACTTATGCCGGTATCACCCAGAACATTTTAAAGCGACTTTATTTCACAAGAGCCATATGAATATATCAGAATACACATCCAAAGAGCCCCCTTACGCTATAACAACAGAAGTATTCCCCTTTGCTAGTGTATTCAGCAATCCTACCCTAGTGATTCTTTTAGCTCCTTTCAAGGTCTTTGCATTTCCTTTCATTGCCAACTCCAAAAACACTTGCATCATTTTTTTAGAATTATTTTAGTAGGAGTGTATATTATTAATTAAATTCAAAATTTCAACCATTAAATTCATAACACCAACAATTTTAAGAAGAATATGATCTAATAAATTTAAACAGAAAGAATAGACCTCCTTGATCCGGTGATCCCTTCTGAAAGTAGCTACTTGATCCCTGCTAAAAGTATCCAATATTCTGGATTCATCTTCCTAAACAACATAAGTCACAATAAATAAAGACAGATAAGGTCGAAACTTTTTATTAACAAGACTATAACATAATACGAAAATTACACCTTCTTTCAAAAATCATAATTTTAAAAGGATGGAAATCGACAGCTTTGAATTGAAGCATATGCAGGATTTCAGTAACAAGTTTACAACTTCAGTGAGCAATAACCATTCCATTCCAATCATGCCATTGTAAAACATGAATCTTTGCAACCTATTAACTTGTTAAACCAATATCAATGCCTCAACCTCAATAGGTGTAAACTCCAAACATGATATATGTTCTCTACTTTATCTATTTACCATGTCCATACGTACCTTTGTAGGTTTAAATTTTTGGAAAGCAAAACCTTAAAAAACTAACAGAGCCCCCAAAAAATCCTGAGTGCTCCTTAATTTCTCTCGTTGAGCTAGCGCAACATCTTTCATCCTTATAGGCCGGCTGAAAATGAAAGGCTAACAAACATGGCCGTTCATCATGACTTCCATTATCTCTCGTCTCTCCCACTGCTGATCTACTATACACATCCTCAAGAGTTAAATAACAAAAAAGGGAAATTAAATAAATAAATAAATAAAACTGACTACATCATAACAAATAACAAAATAAGAATAAAATTACACCTTTTACCGCATTCCATAGTCTCAAGATAGCATAGACTTTCGTAGACAGCAGCGGTTTCCGGTGGGAGCAGCGTCGACAATGAATAGTCCGACAACGGCACCTGAAAAAAAAACTTTTAAAATATTCTCCGAACACATAAGATCTCACCATCAACATATACATAATCAAAATATAATCCAAATCGCACCACCAAAATGATGGATCTAGAACAAAACCACCAAACCCATCGAGAGATGGTTTCTAATAAAACCACCAAAAGCACCACCATTTCTTTCTAATAACCACTAAAGCCACCAACTGAAACCACCTAGCCAATCGAAACAACCCCGTCCACCTTTAAGTGGTGGCTATTTAAGCAAATGGCGACGGCTAAAGCGGCGGCAGTAGGTTAAGAGAAAGGGTTCGGCTCAGAGAGAGAGAGAGTAGAGATGTATATTTAGGTTCAGAGAAGGTTATGTTTTATTTGGCCGTGTATTAGCTTTTTCCAGCCTGTATTAATTTTCTCTCACCGTCAATACTTTCCTTTCCAAATACATATTTCACATGCAGTTTCCATATCTAAACACAAGGGCATTATGGGGATTGAATGAAAATTCAGTTTTTCCACTTTTCCACTTTTCCACCTTTGACCATTTTTCCTTTATATGTAGTATAGATATTAACAAATTAACACATAACAAAGTATCAACAATGACAAAGGTGAAACTCACTTCATCCCACATCTTTCCATGAGGTGACCGCGGGTAACTTGGCACATCTGGGTTTACAAAACAACTGTAATTGAAGTTACTGCTAGAGTCGGCAGTCACCATATAGTCAAAACTTTGTAAATTGCGAAATGCTGCATCAGAAGCAACCTTGAAAAGTCAAAGAGAAGATAAGTGAAAAAAATTTACAGTTGATAATCCTCTAGTTAAAAATGCAAAAGTGAAGTTGGTTGATTAGGCTTTAATGATTTTTCTCCTGTAACTTTATAATTAGAATTGTTGTGATTTTCGTATTGGTACTCCAATTTAAGTTGCACCAATTAGACAAGATTAGTAAAAAAAGATATTTTTGACTAAAGGGGATGTTTGGAAATGCATTTAAACTGATCACTGCAATTTAAAGTGACACTGATTTTCTGACACTAATTACCAAAGGCCTATTGGCCTAGCGGAATGTGAGTGGCCGATCAAACTGGAGGTTGTGGGTTCGTGTCTCGTTGGAGACATGTGAGACAGAATTTGTGAGATAGGTTGTAAAATTTGCCGTTTAAAAAAAAAATACTATAAGGCGATGTTTGGAAATGCTGGTGGAAGCAGCGTTGTATCAGTCATGCTGTCATACATATGCATCAGATCATGTAGCAGAGAACAAAAGGGTAGGCGTTAGATTGCCCCTACAGTGGGTGTAAATAATATTGATGCACAACTACAGTTCTGTATCAAAATTGTATATACATCTAGTCTATGATATCTTTAAATAATCAATCTCTCCAACAGGTGCATGGGGTAACCATTGCAAATTCATGAGTTGTTGGGCATCTAAATCTATTGATACAAAAGGAACCTATCATTATAATTTAGATGCTCATAATCAATCTCTCCAAGCCAGTAAATCATAAATCTATCATTATAATAAATGGTCATACTAAAAGTAACCTAATTTTTTTAACTGAAGCCATTCATCTATGAGTTAACTACTCGTTACATTCTGTATTAAACGATGCACCTAATCCAATTCAATAAATGTGTCACCAACACTGTTTTAGACTTTCTTGATGGTATTGATACAACCCATTTTCTTAACATGTTACCCTGTATATGTGTATAATTGTATAAATGAGTGGCTTATTATATAGCGATCACAAGTAGCTTTTAAATTAGAACTTTTACAAAAGATAGACCAACCATTCAGGTGCGAGCGGCTCTTCATCACCATCATTCTTTTATGAACATGAAAAGTACCTTCATTATCACGTCTGATATCCAATAGCCTAATATGAAAAGAAATAAAAGAGGTAAACATAACTTTATTGACATTTCATCAAACAGTAGTGTGCCTAACTTTAATTAACAAGAAGCAAAAAGAAGAGGCCATTTATATAAGCCACAACCCGCATTCTCTCTTTTTGCTTGTTTTGCAGGTCAATGAATGTAGTTTAGATAAATACTGTTTCATTTGTTTTTGACAGTGGAATAATATTATGTCACAACAAGCCAGAATAGGGAAATGTCATGCGGCATACCATAGAGTTGCCTAAATGGGCTAAAAGTATCATTTTAGTATGGGTTAGTCGACCTGAGCACTTTTTTACCGAACTTTCCAACTCTGTTAAAAACAATAATGTGGCAAATAATAAAGTTTTTTTTTAGTAAAATGATACAATTGATTTTACGCACTAATAATTTTCACTTTGGACGACCTTCAACCCGTTTGACCCATTTGACTTTTTCTATTTTTATGGATCGTGGAACTAGTGTTGTATTTAGAGGGTGTTTGGATTTGCATCTTGAAACTGATAGTGTTATATAAGATAATATCATAATCAAAAAATTACTCTGCATGAGCAACACGCGTTTTACAATAGAAAGCAAAAATATACTAACATAAATATACATCAACCCCAACTAGAATATATAGCATATATATGCCCTGTGTCAAAAGCATCAGCGATGGCGCTGTGTATTTTGGAGTCTATTTTGAACGATAAAATCGCTATTATTATATCTACATGCATGTGAATCATTACTGCTAACTTTTTGCATAGAACTAATACTGGGAACCGTAGAAGGTAAACGACATGGGATGATGATGCACTTGCTCAAATTTTGGTCGGAAGCGCATGTAGCAAATGAGGAAAAAAAAAAAAAAAAAAAAAAAAAAAAAAAAAAAAAAAAAAAAAAAAAAGACCCCCACCCCCCCCCTTTTTTTTTTTTTTTTTTTTTTTTTTTTTTTTTTTTTTTTTTTTTTTTTTTTTTTTGAAAAAAAAAAAAAA
>LBNU01033052.1:175153-191176 GCA_014162995.1 Artemisia annua
GGATGGGTTATGGGTTCCTAGTGATGGCACTTTCTATTCATACTTTAGCTACTGTGGTGGCAGGATGAGTGGTTATTGTAGAATAGAAAGTGGAAATGTGGCTAGATGGTTGGTGCTAAAAAGGTGAATGTTTTAAAGATGAATGTCATGGGCCGGAAGGTGTAAGCTTTCTGAGATGTCTTGGTCTGAATTGGAAAGAATGCTATGTTTTCTCTCTTTCTATCTGAGATCAGTGTATCAGACTTGAAGTAGTAGTCTTGTCTGAGATAGGGTGTAATAGAATTGGTTAGATAGTGTGTTTGGATAGTTTTTGTTTCTTTTGTATCAGATTTGGGCTTGTCCAATATCTGCTTGTATTCTTATGATTTAAATTTTTGTGAGTAATATAAACTCACCTTTGCACTATAATTTTTTTTTATAGATTGTCATAATTCATTTGTACCGTAATTATTGTACTCGTATAATCATTAAATGTATGAGATAATCCAAATATACAGAAAGAACAATCACATAAAGAAATATGTGATTATTTGATTATGTTATATGATTGTGTTAGAAGCTTTGATGAAAAAGTCTTATGAAGTTATTCAAAAAAATAATCTAAAGAAGACACAAGAAAAAAATTGAAAGAAAAAGTTTAATAGTTTTACCTACTCACAAGAATAGATATTCATATATAAACTTGAACTATGACATATTAATATAGAAGAGAGATAAAGTAAATAACAAATAAAATAAAATAAAATAACTTTTCCTTTTTAGAAAGAAAGAAAAATTAACTCAAATTTGTCCAAAAGAATCCACATTAAATTGGGGGTTTGAGATTAAAACACCCTAATTTCTTTCTAAAAGCTGATCAAAACAATTGCATAGTATTTTTTTAGTAGTTAAAGGGAACTGATAAAAAAAATGCAACTTACTTGTTACAAATTATGGTTCTATGTAGCCCACTGACCTTTACATAACTCACTCTTTCAATTTTCGACTTTTGTGTGTATTTTGTAACAATTTTACCATTTTGTTTATCAATAAAGGAGGGATAAAAATGACACAAAAGTTTAAATAATACATACAATGTAGAAATTCAAAAATGTGAATTATATAAAAGTCAAAAAAATTATTAGGCTATACATAGAACCGCAAAATGTTATAAGTTGGTTACATTTTTATTGTTATTATCCCTTATTTAAACACAGTATAAAAAGCTAAAATTTTGAAATTCGATCAATTTACTTTCCGCGGCCTCTCTTTGACATACAAATTTTAACTCTATTCTTGAGTTTTGAGAGAAGGAAAATGGAAAAGAATAGGAAAGGGAAAAGAAAGAGAAACGGAAAGGAAGCATTAGTTGATATGTTGTTAACATAGAGGAAAGGAAAATAAAAGTAATAATAAATTATGTTCTTGAGTGAGAGGAAAATGAGAATAACTTGTCCAAATTACATTTATGCCTTTTATTTGTTAATGTCAAATCTTTTAAAATGGTATATTGGTCTTTACACAACATAAGTTTTCCTTTGCTTTCACTTTTCTCCCAAACATCGGAGGAAGATTTTATTAACAAAACTTCCTCTCATTTTCTTTTCCGCTTCCCTTTCCCCTCTTAAAAAAAATAAAAAATAAAAACCTCAACAACACAAAAACTTTCCATTTCGTTTCCTTTTCCTATCACATTTGAACTCGAGAACTGAGTGTTAAAGAATCTCCGGAAACTTTTTCTTTTCAAATATTCTTTAACTTCAAACTAATTTAAAGGTTTTTTTTTTTTTTTTTTTTTTTGAAAGACAACAATTAATAAAATCAACATAAAACAATACAAACGAACCAGGCCCGGTTGACAGCAAGGGCAGACTGGGTTGCCCAGAGCCCAATAATTATGAGGGGCACCATTTTTTGAGTCCATTCCTTATATATAAATTCAATACATGGCCTATTTTCAAAATAATACTTCATAACTAAGAAGCCATATCAATATTCGTACGATATCAGTTTATAAGTTCTTTTAAGCAAGGATCTTTATCTAGATATACATTATTGTGTTACTACAGTTAATGAAATCACACTACAAAATAATGTTACTCTCCACACTTATTTTGCCACGGTAAGGTCAACTGTTGACCTTTTTTTTATATAGATAATATTTTTGCTATATTTATAAGTGGCACAAATATTTAAAAAAGTATCCACATATATTATTGTGTAAATTACAATAAAGCTACAATTATTGTGTCACAAATTTTTTCACATTTTTTATTATAAACATTTTTTGCAATTTTGGCACACTTTTAGATGTGGACATTCAAAAAATATTTTCACACTTTTAACTATAGAAATTTGGATAACATATTAATATCTCTACACTTATATAAAATTTGCCACACCTATCATTACCACTCATGAGAAAGTGTGAACTATATAATTTTACACATTTTAACCGTAGCATTTGATTTTTAAAATGTGAAAATTTAACTAGTTTTTTTGTAGTGTTATCTACATATATCTAGTTTCTTTTTTTTCTTTTTTTTTCTTTTTTATGGGGCTTCATTTTTTGTTATGGTACATGGCATGGCCTCAAAAATTAAAAATTTGTGTGTTTATGAGGCCTATTTTTTTATATTTTTCGTTACGGCACAATGACTTCAAAATTCTGATGACGGCCCTGAACAAATGGCGTCCCTTCTTCAACCAAGGCGATTAAAGAGAAGAAACCAGAAAACAAAAGCACAAGTACAAACCGTATTAAACCCGGGAGGGACATATAACAAATAAACCCAAACCAACCTACTAAAACTAAGCTAAAATAAAACAATACAACTAATATTTAAAAGGGTTTATGCTTGTGGTGATAAAAAGAATTCGTAATAAGAAAAGTGTGAAAATTAGGAGTTTAATAGTAGTTTGGGAAACGAAAAAAATACCTTCTTTTGTTTAACAAATCTTAAATAAGAAGCTGAAAAAGTTATCAAATTCTTCTCTTTTATTTTCGGTTATGTTATATAAACCCTTCCTACTAGGGGGGTGTGTACTTTTATTCCCTTTGTCCCCCACTATTTACAGTGCAGATTCTGTTGTAAAAATCGGTCCAGACGACCGATTAATCCCCGCATAATCGCTGATCGTTCACTAAGCGCCATGATTTATCATAATCGGCCTATTTAATCGCTTTGGTCAAAGGTCGCTTAAAAATCGGTCAACAAACCGATTAATCGGACAAAATCGGTCTAATCTGATTAATCAGACAAAATCGTGTAAAACTCGATCAACAAAATCGCTTAAAAATCAGTCAAAATCGTTTAAAAATCGGCCAACAAACCGATTAAACAAAATCAGTCCAAGATTGTTTAAAAATAGTCAACAAACCGAGTAATATCTATTTTTGATTTTAAACTTTGAAGAATTATGTATTATGTTTATATTGAATACTTGAAATATTTGAAATTTGATGCATTATTCTTATCTCATACATATAATATAATATAATATCTAAAATTACAATTTTGTACATAAAAAATCCAATCCGATTAATCCTCGATTAATCCCCGCCTAACCGATTAATCGCTAGGCCCTACCCGACCGCCTCACTAGCGCCTAGCGATTTTTACAACCTTGAGTGCAGCACAGTTTTTTTATTAGTCTCTGTTCCGTATTTCTGACAGTTTTAAGCGATTAACATATTAAACTTTATATTTTCTGTTTCACACTTTGAAGTTTATAGTTTTTTTGATATAAACAAAATTATAAAAGGGGGGATAACTTGTCCCTTATCTTTTTTCATGTTGTTATTTAATGTTGAAATGTTTATCATGACATACCTATAAATATCTCATGACCACGTGACGAATCTGCATAGTTGTTAAGTCTCACAAAAGTAGGTCTGTAGGGAGCAGCTATCCTATTATACTCTTCCACAAAACCTGAAACGTTGATAAAAAATTGGCGTACATGAACTTTAATTAATTGAAATATTAAAGAAACAAATTCATTACCTTTCCTTTCCCAAAAATTGAGTTCACGTGGAAAGTTTTGAGCTAAAGCCGTCAACACAGCATCATTATCGGAAAGTATGGCACCGGGGTAATCATCCATTATCATGTTTGCTAACCCTACACATTTCAGAAAATTAGCGGTATATAAAATGACAAGCTCACAACTTTAGAAGCCAATAGACGGAACTTACGAAAATCTTGACAAGAGATAGCAAGAATGACAAGATCCTCGCCACTTTTGCCTGTAAAAAGAGCATCGTACTTATGTGCTTTCATGTGCGCAAACAAACAGTGAGATGTCTCTGTATGCATACTGGAAATAGATAAGGCAAGTGGAGTGTGACCCTCCTTGTCTTTGGCTAATAGCAATTCTGGGTTTCTATGCACCAACATGTTGATCATGACAGCTTCAATGTTGCCACCAATAGCAGCAACATGTAGAATCGTGCTTCCATCAGAATTTGTCACATTTAGTTTCTTTGTTGGTGTCACTGTCAACAATTTCAATAATAATTCATGATTCTTGGTATAAGAACCCATTGCTACATGGAGTACTGTGTTTCCATTATTCGTGATTTTGTCCCAGGGCTTAAAACTATCTTTTTTTAATTGGTATATTGCAGATTTTGTTTCTCCTTCTATAATATAATCATAAAGACATCTCTTCTTCTTTTCTTTCATGGACTTGTCCCAGGGGTCAAGACTTTCGTCTTTTGGTTTTGCATCTTCAGATACTGATATCACTTCTATTTCTGATTCTGCTTGTCTTGTCGGTAATTTTGTTTCTACATGATCAAAATTTCCAATTTGGTTATCAAGCTTAAGAAAAATAACAACATAGAAGGTACGCGTTTTAGTAAGTACTTCAATTTACACCAAGTTGGTTCCCCTAAAATATACTTTTAACTGATAACTAATCTATTAAATTAAATTAATATTATTAGAAAACTAAAAGCCCACCTTATTAAAATTGATATATTAAACTAACATCAAGAAGTCAAGTAAAAATGCAAATACGAGATATACGGCCAAGGGTGTAAAGTACGGACAGTAATGATGAAAGTGTAAAAATAAAAAGAAAGTTGGTTGTTTCAGTAAACCAACGATGTTTCAGTAATTGCTTCAAAGTTTCATGAAAAAAGTTGTGCTCGAATGATAAAAAACAAAAACTTTTGAAAATTGTTTGCTCAATAAAAATTCATTCCTCAAATCACTATTGGAGATGCTCTAAATAATTTTAACTATTTCTCTAAAACAAAAAAAACCAAACAAATAAAACTTTGTAGCAAAGGAAATAATGTACCTGCTGCTTGTTCACGAACTGATGGACCATAATTGCGTTGCAGTTCATCCCATAAATCTTTTGCAGTGAAATCTGTATTCTCGTGTTTGTGTTTGAGACGATTGACAACCTTCTTGGCTACCCCGTCAGAAAGTGAACCATGAATCCAACCTTTCACAAGGGAATCTGATATAATCCATTCCTCCATATCTCCCACTTTCCCCTTCCCATTCCCCACAGGACGTGGGAACTGACCGTCGATGAAACCATACATTTGATGACTCTTTAAGAGACACAGAATTTGTGTTTCCCACACATCATACGTATCCTTACCGCTCAGCTTCATGGTAACGAAATTTGGGGCACTAACATGTGAAGGGTATGGGTATGCTTCACCAACTTCCACTATGAAACTTGGATTTGAAGTTGAAGCTCCATTCATCATCTTGATCTTAGTTAATATTTGTATCTTTTTTACTCTTTGTCAAACTAAAATATGAACTGACTATAAATACTAAATGTACAAAAGAGAACGTGGAGTTTGGTGGCATATAAATGTGGTAGATTTGGATATTTACTTCTCAAGATAAAATATGAGCCACCTATATATTTATGAGCCAGTAAGTCTTTGGTCTCGTTTGAAAAAAGTAAGTCTTTGGTCAACGAATGACCAAGTTTTTTTATTTAAATCTTACATTTTAAAAGGGTACAAAATAAGAGTAAACTATAAAAACCGTTTTGTTCAAATTGTATGCGCAGCCTTTATATTTTCGAAAGTGTAGACACAGTACATATGAGAAACTTTTGGGTGAATATCGGCTTCGCCACAAAATAAAATAACTAAAATGCAATGTACTCTTCTTTTTCTCATGAGCATTCTTGTCATTTTATTTAGAGACATGGATATATATCCATCCTAAAATTTCTCTCACGGACTGCAATTTCAAAAATGTATAGTGGCATATAAATGTGAAGTAGACTATAAATGCTAACGTACAAAAGAGAACACAGGGTTTAGTGGCATATAAATTTGGTAGATGTGGGTATTTACTTCTCAAGATTATTTAGCCAATTGTTTATGAGACCACAAATCTTTGGCCAACGAATGGCATGATTTTATTTATAATTTTATACTACGCGAGCAGTGGCGGAACTTGGCCTCTTTTCTTGGAAGAGCCGAAATATTGAACGTAAACTGAAATTCTTTATGTATTCGAAACCACATATAAGAAAGAAAGATAATAATTAAAGTGTTTGTTCAAGCATAGTTATATATCAAAGGAATCCGTGTAGTTATATACGAAGTATAATATCCAGACAGTAGTTTGATAGTGTTTAAAAGTTGCATATACTGATTCATTCTTTCGACTTAACTAGTGTTTAACTGTACTTAAATGACAAAACAAAATAAAACCAAGCAACATGTTGCTATGTTTTTATTTAGAAAAAAATACAACACACTAAATTATAGTCATTGATTGGTTAAGATAAGCAATAAAAAACAAATACCAAATCACGTATAAAGAGCCAGTATAAAATGATATATTTATGAAAAAAAGTTGGAAGTTAAATGTTATCTTCACAAAGTATCAAAGTGACAAACAATTCCTTTACAACACATTGCAATAATTAACAAAAGCTTTTTCCTTTTCTAAAAAATTTTTGGAAGAGGTTTTATTCATTGCATCAAAAGCTTTTTGAATAGCTTTTTATAAACACTTGATAAACCTCATGTTTTTTTCATAAAAGCTTTCTCTTTTTATGCCTCAAGTCATTAAATGCATTGCTCATGCTTGTAGTCACTATATTTCATTTTGAACCTCAGACTATAAACAATAACTCAAATTTTTGGGAGGGTTGGGACCCTCCCCTGCCTCCAATCCCTCCATTATGTTCCGCCATTGTACGCAAGTATTCGTGCATAACGACGTGATTTTATAGCGGGGGGTATATAATTATTGCCGCGGGATTTTGGTTAAGTGTTTTTTGTTTAACGTTTATATATACAAAGTAAAATTATCAAACTATAACGTCTATGAAAACACACAAAAGAGCCGTAATAAAAATAAAGTAAAAAGACTATAATGTGAATGAGATTATTAGTAGTGTTGGGTGGCTGAGTAAATAAGCTTAGAAATCCAAGATGTTATATATAGAGTTGAAGATACTGATTATATGTAGTATCTAATTAATTGTGATTGTTAACGATGTTAGTCAACCTTTTTAAACATAAGTCAAAGGTTTTAAAACTTAATTGGGCATTACTATATATATTATTTATGAACTAAAACGGCGTCGTTCCATCTACAGGAACTCACCGTGGGCTAACCGTTTTTTTTTGGCCCGCTAGATACGCCCGATCCAATGCCATGTTTGGCCCATTAGCTTTCCACCGCCTTTATTTTCTGTATACAACACCAGAATCTTCGGGAGTATCGCTAACAGGCACAATATCATTCATCGAGATTTACATGTGAAACGTCCAAAGGGGTTTTGGATAAAGATATGTAAGATTTGCTTTATATTTGGTTTTAGGTATATTAATTTTACTTTTAACACTTTGTTCATACTTTTTTTTCTTCTTAATTTTAGGTTGAAATTGGGCGGATTCAGGAATAACTGAATTGGGTTGGTTTGAATCTAAATCGGTATACAAAAATTATTACTTTTCAGTATTTTTCCCAGTAATTGTGTGTTGTCCTTTTTTGGATTATGTGTGTCTTTTTGCGTGGATACAGATTGCTGAAAGCGAAAGGGCCACTAACAAAATCCAGGTTAGTTCAGTTTATTTTTTTCCCCTTTTTTAGCTTATTATGCAATTTAGATAACCTTGAAAGCTAAAGCCATTAGCTTTGGCAAAGAGTTGGTACAGTTGTATAACATAAAACGTTTGGTCATGGATGATGGATTTATTAATTGTCCAGGTTTTGGAAAGCTTATCTGTTTTGGCTTATTTCGACATTTGTGGTTTGTGGTAAGTTTGTTATGATGTGTGTTGGTTAAAGCTTATTTGTAGGCTTATGAGCTTAAGCTTATTTGATTTTGGCTTATATTCCATAAGCCAGAAGTTTTCGCCTTATTTTGAGACTTATACATATATAAGTTTATTATGAATTGACCCCTCATTCCTGTTATTGTATGTAGTGTTTTTTAAATTGAGAGAACATATGAAGACAAGAGCATGAGTATGTGATTAATAGAAAGCTTTAGTTTCGTGTATGTAATTGAGAAAATGTGAAAAGGTAGTGACGTTTAAAAGAGCCTCTTCTCTGTATCATGCAGATTCCAAGACTTTGAAAGAAGAGAAAAGAGAAGAGATGTTTGAAAAGTTTAAAGATTGATGAACAAATTGGTTGGGTTGCTGATGTCATTGATCCTAGAGAGCTCTTATCTAAAATGTTGCAAAAGTTAGTACACGTCCAAATTTCTTCAATAAATAAACTTGCAGGCTTGAAGCAATTAAATAACATTTCCAACTGATCTATTTCCTCTCAACAGAAGTAAAATCAACCTCAATGAAATCTCGCATGAATCTGCCATGGGCCTTGTCAAGAAGGTGCTGGACCTGGGATATCTTTTGACTAAGGTAACATACAAGTTTCTTTTGTTATTTATTTCAAGCGACTGCTGCAAATAATTATCATTATCGCTATGTGCAACAAACAGGTTATTAAATAGCCAAATAGCTGTGACTGAAGATAAGATGTCGCCATAGTGTGATGGGATCATGACTGAAGATAAGATGTCGCCATAGTGCAACTGACGTATGTTCAAGTAAATATTCGACATTGGCACCGTCGTGCAATCTGTTGGCCGCCATGTTCTGGTGTCCAACATTGGCAACCATTAATTGTGTGTGTTGGTAACCTGTAACTGTAGGTTCGAGAATGTCTCATCCTGAATGTAGGACATCGACAAATGTATACACCCTCCACACTAAACCGAACCACTTGCACACGCTGATGGTGGCGATCTAAGGGCTTTGCAAGTAGCTGGTGTACCAGGTCAGTGCAAAAAATAGCTGACACATGTTAATTATTGTCGTACCAGTCCATATGGGTTTGAGCAGTCATTTTGATGAGCAATAAAAGAAATCTACTTGGTATGATGGCACTTTATGGCTTCGTTGGTTTGTGGCTCGGCTTACCTTTCGATTTATAATGGTTTTAGTGGGTTACATATTGATTAAATAAATAGCTAAACCAATTTGAATGTTGCCAACGTGTATTTATTTATTTGTGTTTCATTCAGTTGTTATCGTAATATGAAAAATTGACAATGTACATATCTGTATTATTTGTTACGGAAACAGGATATGAGCAAGATGCCTTGAAAGCAACAATTGAAGTCATCACTCGGTACGGTTGCACCAAAACCTTGGGTACAGTGCAAAGGGGAAGTTTGAGACCATTCGGCATTGGAGTTCTTGCTGACAGAACCCTTACAACGTTCGCTCCAGCTTATTTACGCGATGCGAAAAATATATATGGAAGTTTGCCAATAAATTTTTGTATTGTAAAAGCTAAGGTAACAAACACACAACTGCTCTAATTTTTAATCCTTAAACATGTTTTTAATGAAACATTTTTTTAATCTGTTGAATCAGGTAAAAAAAATACACGCCCTGTGCTTAACTGAGAAAGAAAGGTTGAGAAACTGATTTCTTTATCAGTGCCCCTTCAACAAATTCCAGGTACCTGTCATTTCTTCTACGTAAGTTTTTTGGTAATGCATCAGTACCATAAAATACTTAGCTGTCATTAACAGATTAGTATATGGTGTTTTGCTATTCAAAATTGTTTATACTACCTGGAAACCCAAATAGAAACACAGTGCAAAAAACGTTCATATGTTCATATTACATGCTAATGTTTTATACTTGTTGCAAAAAAGATATCGTATTTGTTATGCATAATGAAATTGCGGGGTCCCAAACCTGTTATAATGCTTATTCGACATTCTTAGGCTTTGTAATAGTTGATGGTATGATTGGCATTGGAAGTAAGTAGATAAGCTTATGATGATGATTTATCCGACATTGGGGTCTCTTTGTTAATAAACATTTATCCGACATAAAAAAAATTGATGATCAGATCGGTTAACGGGTGTTATTGAGTTCAATGAAATTTTTGGTTTGTTTAATGTGGAGCTTTTGACCCATTTAGTTTTTAAAAACAGTTCAATTACCATTGTATCTTTTATCTCTAATTGGTTAACGGATGAAGCAAACCAATAGCTAAAACTGAGGATAAAAAGTGCCCAGTTCATCATGATTATTGCTGAAAGGCGACCCGATAATTTCTGCTGCAGAAAGTTGTCCAACAGAAACCACACCAGGTAATCCACAAATGGCTGTTGTATTTGGCTAAAATATCATGTGCTTATTTAGTAAAACATTTAATATTGGTTTGCAGGAAAATGATATTCATTCAGGATTGAAAACGTTACATCTATGCGCCCAGATTCGCTAGCCAATCATAAACATATGGTAGATACCAAGGGCAAAAGAAAACTGTTTTGATGACAGATTGGTAGTGTGCCTTTGTTTAGCAAAAAAAATTACGTTCAAAAAACCCGCGAGGCCGCAACGCGGCCGACCGTCGCCCGACTCGTTTTGTATATATAACATTACTAATTTTTAATGTTTTAAATTTTTAAGGGAAAAAAAAGTCCCCTAACAAGCAATATAGGTTTTACAAAAGTAGAAATAAGAATAAAAATCCGTTTTGTTCAAATTGTATGCGCGATCTTTATATTTTCAAAAGTGCACACACGATTCATGTAAGAAACCTTTGGGTGAATACCGTCTCTGCCCACAAAATAAAACGACTAAAATGCAAATGTATTCTTTTTTTCGCATGGGCATTATAGTCATTTACATTGGGACATGGACGATGTTTACCCTAAAAGTTTCTATCACGGACTGCTTTTTTAAAGTTGTATGGCCTGCTTTGGCAATTTGAACAGATGACATGGGACGATTTTGCAATTTACTCCACAAGTAACGTTCGTCAGCTACAATAAGTATGGATGGAAAAAATACCTAAACCCAAAACCCGAACCTTTTGGAGCTGAGCATGGCATGTTTATCTTGTTACGAAGCGAGATTGGGGCCTTAACTGGGACAATGAGTATAGATGAAAAAATACCTTCTCCCGAAACCCGAACATTTCGAGGCAGGGTGAGGCATGCTTATTGAGCTACGGGCGGGTTTTAGGTCGTTAACTTAACTGGGATTTTTATCAGGTTCGAAGGTGGAAGCAGGAAATAACATCATTGCCCCGCTTCACCCGACACATGTTTATTCATATACATATATCAATCAGGGGCGGTGCTGAGAACGTCAAAAAAAAATTAGGCCCGGCACGAAAAAAAATGCCCATATATTATAATATCCATAGACCATAATCAAGTAAAAAAACTCAAAAATACGAACAAAAATTATTCTTGCAACAAAAGTATTACTTCTACAAAATAAAAAAAGTGGGTTGGGCCTAGTACATATAATGAGTATAAAAAATTTTAGTGCCCCTTAGTGGGTTGGGCCCGGCTCGGTTGCTGATGGTGCGCCGGTCCAAAACCGCCCATGATATCAATATTCATATAGTATTAAACTAATATTACGTAATAAAAACATGTTTCTCTAATATTTGTTAGTTTATCAACCTTATAAGATTGCAAATTGTGATTATAAAAGTTTGTTGTGTATCATATTTTTTATAGACGTTGTAATTTATTAGGGGTAAGATATCATTAATTATGTTTACTAGAAAGGACTCTCTTATTGGAGGGAATTAAAAAAATAGATGGAAAATAAGTATGTTATCGTTAAAGATTTAGTTTTGCTAGTCGTAATTTATTGTTCATAGGTTCTCGATTCTTCAAGTTATTGCATGAAATCATATTGCTAATTGTGTAAAACTAATAATAACGTGAAATGGTGCGGGTTTTGTTGAGCATCGCGCCCAAAGAGGAGACCCCGATAAGATCACTGATGGGAACGGGGCGGGTTTAGGGAAACATCGTGTAGGGTATTGGTGATCACCCGCATAGCTTATAAATCATGCACAACGAAAAATAAATACATAAGGCCATGCAGACCAATCCTTTGATAGACAAATATCCTAATCAGGATATAACCTAATCTAACACGTATAAAGGGTGTTTAGGAATTACTTACTTGATCCTGCACTAACGTAAGCTCCTAAACCTTCTTATCTTGCACGGAATTGCCTTTTTCTTCTTCTTGATGCTTGATTCAAATGATAGGATTTCTTGAGGAGAATTGCCACGTGAGTTGCGTCAGCTATCCACCGGTACTACACAGGTATAATTAGGGCTGCGAACCTATGCAACTTGTAGAGTATGAAATCGGGTAACAAGCCGACTAGAGTTATTCAACTTGGGAAGAAGAATGACAATGGAGCGGATTTGGGACAGGTTGGTCATTTCCATCCCCGAACACGATTAAAAATATCATCCCCAACCCTGCCATAATCCCCATTGGCAATTATCGTGGCTCACTATTAGGGCCAGATGTTCCTCTTTACCCGCTTCATACCCTGTTGGAGATCTTATATGGTTGTCTTCTTTCGGTGTGATGCTACACCGAATTATGTCTTTCCCAGTTTATTATTGTTTTTATACTATAACAGTATAATTTTATGCAATAACTTGAAAAATGAAGATGCCATTTCTGGGAAACTAGAAGGGGGTTGAATAGTTTACCGACTTGTTTTCTGTAGTTATAAAAATTTCTTTTTGAAAAACTTAGATTCAATTGTAGATGAAATCAATCAACACCAATATGAACACAACACTATACTAACACAAATATGCAATAAGTAAGTAAAGAGTAGAGATGGAAAGATCAAACCAAGACAACGAGATTTATAGTGGTTCAGTCACGAAGCTCTTCTTCGCCCTACTCCACTCCCCGAGTATCCGACTCGAGAGTTCTAAGCACTATATCAACAAGACTCCCTTCAGGCGGAGAAAACCGTACAACGTCGCTTACGTTATTTTCCGACACTAAGCTAGATGTCGAGTACTAATCTTAGCTAGTACCAATCTACCACGATCCACACGATCCTAACTTCTCACACGATCAACACGATCCTTACACAGTCTACACGATCTTTACAAGATCCACACGATCCTAACTTCTCACACAATCAACACGAACCTTACATAATCTACACGATCTTTACAAGATCCACACGATCCTCACAATCAACTCTTGATCCACTTGATCAACAGTATAACACTCAACACTCAAGAGATCCCTAAGATCTCAATAAGATCACAATGATCAACACAATAACTATGAAACACTAATACACTTGATGTATATCAAGATACAATCAAGTATACAACTTGTAATGCAAGTGCTACACTATGACACCAACACTTTGTATCTTTTTGATATTTTTTGTTCTTCTCTTGACTAGTAGAGGTATGTAGGTGATCCTTGGTTGGATGAAAGAATCACTCTTTAAACAAAAGAAAACTAACTAATGATCAAAGGAGAGTTTAGGTGATTGAAGATATGATCACAGAAAATTAAGTGTGTGAAAGGATGGCCAAAATCTGAGAAATGAGGTGGTATTTATAGAAACTGAAAATCTGACCGTTTTAAAGGGACGACGCCACTAATTGTCACACGGTACCACTAAATTTAGTGGTACCGTGCCAGACAAAAACGCTCCAATTTTTGTCTTTAGCGGTGAAAGTTTATTTGGGAGAGTTTGGAGCTGGTTTGGGTAAAATATAGCTGTTGGAAATTTTTGAAATGATTTTCCCAAATAAAACATTTCTTTATATTTCAAAAATAATTTGTAAAATGTATTTTTGAAAAGAAAGTTTTGTCAAGCTAAAAATATGAAATTCAAAACGCAAATTCACTTCTTTGATCATTTGTTAAGTTGTAAATTTGTTTGTTCATACCTAGAGTGATTAACGTAGAAATCGGATATATCGACTAAAAACTTGTTTACGTTAATTTTGACGTAAGATGTTTTCACATTTTGTTATCATCAAAACATATAGATATCGAAAGATGAGAATAACATTTTTAGACATTATTTGCATCAACACCATTATTAATAAATTAAGCATAAGTTTTCAACACCAATATCAAACATAAAAAATGATAAGCTACTTAAGTCGCAAATCAACTTCCTTAGAATATTATGATAAAAAAAAAGCTTTCGTGATCATAATTTTCAATATCACAAATACTAAAACTAAATGAATTATATTGGGTAAATACCAACGCAATATAATATGTATAATTGTACACATATATATATATATATATATATATATATATATATATATATATATATATATATATATATATATATATATATATATATATATATATATATATATATATATATATATATATGTTTCAGGGCGGGGTGGGGATGTCGAGCCCCGTCCCTGCCCCAAAGCCAATAAAATCCCCGTTTAGGCCTCGAAACCTGCCCCGTAACCAATAAGCATGCTCCTCCTCGCCCCAAAAAGTTTTGTTACAATGGTGCATGTCGACCACGGAATTAAAATACAAGAAACATACATGTGAATGTAAACTACAATATTAAATTATTTTCTCCATTGTTTGCATTACTCATGTTTTGGGAGGCGATACACGATAACACAGTATGATAAAAGACATGAAACATGCATGTAGATAAACAAATTCGGGTCGAGGGTAAACGAGTTGGGTCAAAAACAGAATAACCCATACAACCCGTTCAATTAGTGGGTAACACATGTCAATCCATAAACCTTTTTAAGTATATAAGCCTCTAAAAAATAAGAAAATATAACTTGGTTTGATTTTGAATTTGAATTTAAATGTATTTTCTTAGGTATTTTTATATAGATTTAAATTAAGATTATACTCTTCTCGGGATTTAAACTTGGTAAACTTGTCAAATTTTTAAATCATTTTATCATCTTGGTTTTTGAAATGATTGATTCATGAACTCACCAACATGCTAACCTACATTTACGCAAGTCCCACACGGTTTACATGTGTCACACAAGTTCATGTTATGGTTAAGTGACATGTGTTACATAGGTTCTTCTTAGAATTGAGTGTCCTGACATGATAAATAAATGGATCATGCTTGGGTTAAGGTTATATCAACCCGCCAAGTCGCCAACCAAAATACGTCAACACGAACCCGACTCGATTACCACCCTACTTCTATTCCTACTTGGTCATCCTTCATAACAATCATCTCATTCAATCATCAATTACTTGTAATAATTATTTTCTGTTTCCGCTGGGGTACTAGCTGGAATAACTTCATTTCCTGGGTCAATATTGAGAATACAGAAGTACAAGCACCATTGAATCTCGCAGCATCTTGTGCAAGCATCTTTTGAGCTACAATTACGATAATTGTTTTCCTAATTCCCCTATTTAACATTTATTAGGATCTATTTAGCCCAACACTTTTGCACCCCAACTTGGTTTGGCCCAAGAACCATACTTTTGCATCTTTACCCGACCCACCCACACCCACCCACTATTCATCATCACTCACATTGCTACTTTTGGAAGGGGATCCAGATGGGGCTTCTCCGGTGCATGCTGCACCGGTTTTCTTGCTCTTTATCGATCCAACCAAATCGGGTTATTTTGTTGCTACAGTCGTCTGTGTGGGAGTGTACAGTAGAACCTACAGTAAATCAATTTTTAATTCGTTTGGTGGATGTGGATTTTCCATGTGTTGCTCTTTA
>LBNU01033054.1:0-11779 GCA_014162995.1 Artemisia annua
TTTTGTATGTTTTTGTGTGTTTATTTGTTTCCGTATGTAAGTTATATTTCTTGATTATTGATTCATGCTTCAAACCAAATTGTGAAAATGCTTTATTTTGTTTTTAACTTCGTCTTAACTACATATAAAGGTATTTTGCAAAAGCTAAGCGTAAGGGAAATCTAAATCGGTTTATATAGAACGAATGAACATGAATCATAACAATGAAATTAGCATACATATTAGTATTTGTTTGAGTCAAATGCTTGTATCGAGTCATAATGAATTTTTGCAGGAATTCCAGGAAGTAAGATCTAGTTTTTCCAGAATTTTTCCCGGAAGCTTAACATGAGAATTCTGTCAGAACTTTCTGACGGCGTCAGGTTATAATTTTCTGCAATTTTTGAAAGTTTTGTATTTTTCCGGAAACCTAAAAAGTTTTGTCAATTCTTTAACTTATAATCTCCAGGAATTCTGCAATATATTCATTCCACAAGCATTATATCTTATTATATAGATTTTACCACCGATTTTACGCGAGGTTGGCCTTTATCTTTTTCAGGTTAACAGGTTATTTTGGACAAGAAGACGTTTATTATTTTGGAAGGGAAGCTTTGAACGTTCGTCTCTCTTGGAAGAAGATCTAACCATGTTACTTCATTATCCACATCAAACTATTCAGGGGAGTATTTGATTTCTTTCTTTCATCTTATTTACTTTTACATCTTTTATTTGAACATTGGGGACAATGTTCGGTTTAAGTGTAAGGGGGTAAATGAAAGCACCGTTAAGAATATACTTACGCTTGATGTTTTGCTTTGTTTGATAGCTAATTTGTAATAAAACCAAGAGAAATGTTTGTTAGGGCAATTTTAGCGCCAATTTAAAATTTTTTACAACATTTAGAAGTGAAACCTTGATCTTAATGAGCGTCTCATGGATAGGAAATTGTATGACTAGCACAAAACCGTACCACTAAAAAATTTTCCACCCCAAATATGTGAGGTTCGCCCCTAGAATTGGTAGGAAAAGCATCCATCTTTGGTGCTATGATGTGAGTACCGGTAGTATTTAGATTCTAGAACTTGCGTTAGGACCATCTCAAATCCACAAGTGAGACTACATTCGTGTAGTTAAGATTTACTACATGATAAGAGGCATTAGGATTAACCCATTGTTTTACACCCGTATATTTGTTATAATTACATTGACTTCATTGGTCAAGTAATTCTCCCACACCCTTTGCGTTGTATCCATTTTTGGTACACGATACCCCTAGTACACCCTTCCGAGCCTATCCTTTCGTTTCGACCTTTGAGCATCTTACTCAAAGTGAGAATTTGTTTACACCCCACTAAATGTACACCCAAATCGCCTTAGCCTACCTTGTATGCACCCACCTTTGGTGCATTATTGTGAAAACATTTGTTAAACCCTTAGTTAATTATCCGGTCAATTACATGGTTGCTAAGTTAAGTCATATCCTTGTACATATTGTTTTGGGACGATTGGGACTCATGGGTAAAGTACTAGTGTAATGAAGTAATGGGGAAGAACAACATTATTACCCCCATACGTGCTAAATATTTAAAAAGTACTCCAAGTTTTTCGATTATCTTAATTCGAGTCATTAGAATAGTGATTGTAAAGTTATGTAAAGATTCAAGTGTAAGGGGAATGCAAATCCCCTATGATGTATTATTTTGGATGGTAGGGCAAGAGTGTATGAAAAAAAAATCGAAAAATCAAGAAAAATACAAAAAAATATGAAAAAGAAAGAAGAAAAACATACGGACTACCATCCCGTTTCCTTTTATGTTCCTTTTTAGTTTTTGTTATTTCATTTTTAGACTAAGATTGAGTCGAGTCTTGACTTAAGCAACGATGTAGAGTGCATGTATTTGATCATGATAATTAACTCGCCACCACTAAAATACCCTTTATTCCAACCAAACCGTGTTATCATATCCCTACACCTTACGTTACAACCCTTTATAAAGCCCTCTTTGATAGTTTATCTTAGGTGCTTACGCCTAGTGGAGGAGTAATTGATCCTTTCCCAAGCCTATGGTAATCTATTTGCTATGACAGGTAGTGAGTGTTATTTTCCGTTTCCATTTATGAGATATAAACTTTATGACATTTGAGAGATGTGAGAATCCAAACACTATTTGTGAGGTGCTAGTGTATGATTTCCGTGCTTGTTATGATTAGGGTCTAATAACTATTTGTTGTAATTACTTTTATATTCGTGTTAAATGACCCCTAACTCATATTTTGATTGGAATAAAAGCTCATTTGCTTGAGGACAAGCAAATCTCAAGTGTAAGGGTATTTGATGAGACGAAAAGTGTTACGCTTTTAGGGGGTCATTTAAGCCCTAATTCGTATAAATGTGATCAAATATTGCCCTAAATCGTTCCTTTTGTCATTTTAGGTACTTTTGAGAGGAATTCTGGAAAACATGCATATTCGGACGTTTTTGGAGCATAAAAGTGAAGAAAACGACAAAGTCTCAAAAGATGAAGATTTACAACCTGACGGCGTCAGAAGTCACAAGGTGACGCCGTCAGAAAGCCTTGACAAAAGAGTGGAAACCAATTATCAAATGACGGGCCAGAGGAAATTTTGGATTTAACACCTGACGCCGTCAGGTGTTAGGAAAAGTAGGCCGTCAGGAGTAAAGTTAAAGAGTGACGGCCCAGAAGGATTTATAAGGTGACGGCGTCAGAAGTGGATCTAGGCCATCCGAGAAACCTAATGGCGGCGAGCTGACGGCGTCAGCCCTTATAACCTGACGCCGTCAGAGTGTAAAATCTATATATAGTTTTCTAATTTTCATTCATTAGTGTGGAACTTTGTGGAGAACTTTTAGGGCAAACCCTAAAGACGAATTTTCTGTGACTTTTAGGGTTTCCAACCCTTGGAACCCTAGTGCTTAATTAAAGATAAGTCTTCACTTTAATTCAATCAATATGTCTATGTGTTGGTTGTCTATCTATCTTGCTTGTCTTTCAATTAACATGAGTAGCTAAATTCTCTAGTGTTTGCTTAGATCTAATGAAACCTAACTATTAATTATTGGTTAATTGGTGTGTGTTGTTGTTTGTTGGGATGATTGTTTCATCGATGTTAGGCTCAAGAAAACTGGCCAACCTCCTTTATGGTAACGTGCTTGAACGTCTTGGGAAACATGTAGTCGAGGCATACTAGGCTATTAAGGTAGTATTTAACGCATGAGCCACTGTTTACAACCCCTATGGTTGTGCCGTGCATGGCATAGGGCGAGATAAGAGCTCATAGAATTGGAGAGATATGTATGCCACTCCATGAGTTATTAGGAATACACCCTTCATCCACACAAGTAACACACATATCAATTAACCGGTAAAAGATAGTTAGGGAGTAATGAAATCTAAGTAAACACAATTTTCTCCATATTGTTTTCACAACCACAATAGTTTAGATATTTATTTTATTTTAATTTGCATAAGTAGTAAACTTGGGTTAGTTGACTAGCAACTAATTCCGCCCTTCTTCCAAAACCGAGATTTTACTTGCTTTCCATAAAACATAAAAATACAAAAAGAATCTTCCTTCCACCCTTAGACCTATTAGAGTAGCTTTTCTATCCTAACGAACACTATTCCCTGTGAGAGAACGATCAATCCCCCGTACTTACCACTATCCTATACTACATCGGTCAGGTACACTGCCTGGTGGGGTTGTAAGCCTCTTGAGATCCCTCGAGAGGTAAAACCTGTTGTAAGGTCACAAAACCACGCATCAAGAAGCCTTTGTAGTAGCATCCTTAGAAGAAGAAGGCTTGCTAGTCTTGGGTTGTTTCAGGCGATATTCAAATTTCTTAGTCGTAGGCACACCATTAAACTTCGTAGCCTTCACACCCTTACGTTTAACATCAATAAATCCATCATGTTGGTCACAATTCAATGCAACATTAGACTTTGGCACAAGAACCTTAGTTCATTCAACATTCATGCGTCCAAAAAGCATACATGTACGACATCTGGGAGGTTTCCACTCGTACTCTACTCGAATGGAAGATCGAGCATATCCTAGTTTGTCTAATAGTGGGATAGCAGCAACTACCTGATCTCCGAATAGAATTTACACATTTAATTCAATGAGTGTCATAGTATAACTTGTTAATATAAATAAACCATAAAAACGTTTATTTATATTTTACGATCTTTGATGCGCGTGGATTGCAACACGCACTACGTTTTACCTCTCGAGGGATCTCGAGAAGCTTGCAATCCCCACCAGGCAGTGTACCTGACCGATGTAGTATAGTGAAGTGGCAAGTACCGGGGGATTGATCGTTCTCTCACAGGGAATAGTGTTCGTTAGGCTAAAGGCTACTCTAATCTAGGTCTAAGGGTGGAGGAAGATTCTTTTTGTATTTTTATATTTTATGAAAGCAGTAAAATCTCTGGTTTTGGAGGATAGGGCGGAATTAGTTGCTAGTCAACTAACCCAAGTTATCTACTTCTAAGCTACTTATATTTTTGTATTTTTTTGTTTTAGAGAAAATTAGTGGTGGAGAATAGTGTTTACTTAGATTTCATTACTCCCTAACTATCTTTTACCATGTAATTAGTATGTTGAGTTTGAGTGGATGACGGGTGTATTCCTAACATAAAAACCCATTTAGTACCAATTGCCCTTTTTCCATTAGGCAAATCCACCAAGGTCCAAACTTCTTGTAATCTGAATTGAAGAAGCTCTTCTTGCATGGCTTCTACCCAGCTTGAATCTTGTAATGCTTTATAGGCATTTTTGGGTTCAACTTGTGATAGGAAACAAGCAAATAGATAATTTTGCAGATCTTTATGACTGTTTCTTTGGTGAAGAGATCTTACAAAGAAAGCTTTGTGTAAGATATCTTTTTTCTCTTTAGTCATCCTCCTAGTTTGCACAGTTGATGATGGATCACCCAAAATGTTTTCTTTAGGGTGAACTTTGTGAACTCTTGTAGTTTTGGTTGGACTAACTTGAATATTAGATTCCAAATTAGTAACATCTGTTGCAGCTCCAAAGATTTGAGGATCAAGAGCCTCATCATCAGTATCAGAATATATCTCTGTCAAACTAGGTGTAGTGGAATCATCAGGGTATGGTGAATCAGCAAAAGATATACCCTGTGAATCAAAAGTTGGAAACTTGTGTGTAGCAGTAGTGTTGCTAGGTCCAGCAGCAGAATGTTCATTAGCAGTAGAGTTATGAAGACTGCTGCTAGAAGTAGTTTCCTTAGGTTTTTCCACCACTTCATTAACTTTTTGTACTCCCTCACTTCCTTTAGGAGAATCTTGGACAACTTCATCTTGTGAGCTCCTTTCCTCCTGTGTAGGAGAAATATTTGGTCCAAGGCCCAATTTTTTAATCAACACAAACTCCTTTTGGGAATCAGCTTCCTTAGCAGCAGAGTCATTTGATTGATTACCTGCAAGAGAGTTAGTATCCATTCCTGCAAACACTGGCTCATAATTCATGGTTTTGGTTAGCATATCAATATCAAAGAGCCATTCTGGTCCAGTCCCTGCACTATTGGTTTTATTCTCATCAAACTCAATATGCATGTTTTCTTCCACAAATCTAGTTCTTTTATTGTATACTCTATAAGCTTTACTATTGACAGAGTATCCAACAAAGTAACCCTCATCAGCCTTTTCATCAAACTTGCCTAATTGGTCTTTGGTATTTAAGATGGTAATAGGACACCCAAATGGTCTAAAGAATGCTATCATTGGCTTTTTACCATGAAATAATTCATAAGGGGTCTTATTATGAGGCTTAACTACCTTACTCCTATTTTGCACAAAGCAGGCAGTGTTCACTGCTTCAGCCCAAAAAGGTATAGGTAATTTTGAATCTGACAACATAGTCCTAGCAGCCTCAATCAATGTTCTATTTCTCCTCTCAGCTACACCATTTTGTTGAGGAGTTCTAGCAACACTGTACTGTCTTAAAATACCCTTACCCACACAGAACTGATTCATTGTATGATTCTTAAACTCAGTTCCATTGTCACACCTTATTATCTTTACCTTGTGATTTATTAGGTTTTCTATTCTAGTTATGAACTCCTTAAGAATTTCAGGTGTTTCATCTTTAGTAGCTAGAAAGAATACCCAAGTAAACCTACTGAAATCATCTGTGACAACTAGACAAAATTGCTTCTTATTCAGACTTTTCACAAAAACAGGTCCAAATAAATCCATATGAAGCAAATGCAAAGGCTCATCAATAGTATTCACAACTTTGGACTTAAAAGATACTCTGTGTTGTTTACCCTTTTTACAGGCAACACAGGTTTCATCATTTTCAAAAACCTTTGAAGGTAATCCTCTTACAAGATTACTTTTTACCAATTTATTCATGGTTTTGAAATTTAAGTGTCCAAGTCTCCTATGCCATAATTTGGATTCATCAAAGGTGGCTTTAGCAAAAAGACAAGTTACATCTCTTCTAGGAACTATGTTCTTTATATGATCACTGTATATGTTGTCATTTCTTGGAACTTTGAGTACCACATACTTGTCATCTGGTAACTTAAAGTCAGAAGAAAGGACAAGACATTCAGTGTCAGTAAAAAGAACAAAATTCCTTTTGTCACACATTTGTGAAACACTAAAGAGATTAAACTTAAGTCCTTTAACTAACATCACATTTTCAAAATTCAAATTTCCTGTTTTTATAGTACCAATACCAACAATTTTTCCACCTGTAGGATCATTACCAAAAGCAACACATCCACCATCAATAGGCACAAAATCTTCAAGTTGGGATATGTCACCAGTCATATGTCCAGAGCATCCACTATCCACAATTCCTTGGTCTTTTAGCTTGTCTTGTAGATTGCCCTGCACATAAAGTAGAGAAATTAGTTTCTCTTTTTGACCCAAGCCATTACTGACTTGGATCTGCCTTGTGCATCAACATAGTTATATTTAGTAAGATCCATTGATGCACTGTTGTTGTTGGAAACTTGAGTTAAAGCATTTGATTTTGGTTTCCAACTCCAACAAGCTGAGGCCTTTACAGCATAAAAATGATTTCCAACAACTGTATTTGGTAACTTTTTAGGCACAGCAGTAGAGTAAATTGCCTGAGCAGCAGAGTTTACTCTTGAAGTAGCAGCAGACCCAGTTGTTTTATTTTGAAAAGGCCTTTTTGGTTGAGCAGTCACAATAGATCTAGTAGCACCAGATCTCAGTAACACTGCCCTTGGAACCATATTTCTTTTGGGAGGTGAGTGATCTCTTTTTGAAAAGTTTTGATGATTCACTCTTGTATATTGGTTCCAAACTGGTTTTTGATAGTTAGCACAATTTGCTTGAAGATGCTCAAAACTACCACAATTATAACATGCCTTCTTTTTAAGATAAAACTCATTTCCTAATCTGTTTGAGACTAGGCCATTGAAGTTTCTTTGGTTTCCCCTAGGCTTGTTATTGAACCTTTTCATATGATCTCTAGGTATCTCTTGGTACTCAACAACCTTTTTAGACAAAGCATGACCTAACACAGGTTTTAGAAACTTATCCTGATTAATTTTAGGCTTGACAACTTGAGGAATCTCTTCCTTTTTAGCACACTGTGTTAGCCTAGCATCACTCTTTGACACATTAGAACTTTGTGTTGACCTAGTGGTTGGCTCATCTAATTCATCTTCACTATCTGACACCCAATCTTCAATGATTGGTGCATCAGAATTCATTTTTGCAACCTCTGGTATAACACTAAGTGACTTACTAAATTCTCCTGCAGATTTTATAAGCCCTTCAACATCTACAAATGACAGTTCTTTCCCTGGTGGTGCAAGTGCACTTTTCATGGGAGGTGGAACCTCATTGTATCCTATGCCACTATGCTTTCTCATCAGTTGACACTCAATTATGTTTTTATCATGTTCATTAAGAATAGAAGTAGCATACTTTTGTTTATCAACTCTAATAATGTGCTTATCTTTTTCCTCAATAGCTAAATCTCTAGCTTTTTCAGCCTCAACTAACTTTCTTTTAAGCATTGCTATTTCAGCATTTTTAATTTCAATTTCTCCATCCTGTATGTTTAACCTATCAACATACTCAATCTCACATTCTTTCATATAGTCAAGTTTTCTTTCAACATTTTCAATACCTACTTTATAACCTATGTTATCAAGTCTCAGAAACTCAACTTCTTTTATCAAACTCTCATTCCTAGCCTTAAGTTCTTCTATAGTGTCAGCACATGATTTAAAAGAACAAGAAGATTCATTAGATTCATGTGATACCTCAGAATCTGAGCCAGATGATGAAGAAGCATAAGCCATTAGAGCAAAGTTATGCCCTGTAGTTGTCACTGCAAGCAGGCCATGGTTTGGTTCTTCTTGTGCCAAGTCACTCCAGTCATAATCTCCCAAACCATCACAAGACACCAAAGCAGTAGTTGGCTTTGACTCTTCTGCAGCCTTCTTGGTTGTGTCAACATTCTTCTTGGGAGCTCTGCATTCTCTGGCAAAATGTCCTTTCCTATTGCAGTTGAAGCACTCCATCTTTGACTTGTCAAAACCCATGTTTCCCTGTGGATTATACTTAAGTTGCCTTCCAGTTCTTTTCAAGAACTTTCTTGCCCTTAAAGTCAGCATAGCCATTTGCCACTTCATATCAATTTCTTCCAGATCATCAGAATCAATATGATCAGCATCTTGGTTTAGAACTTGAGTAGCTGTGGTGAGATCAGCCAAGAATGCACACAGAGCAGCATCACTTGCAGTGTCCAAGTTATTAGAACTAGCAGCAGAGATACTAGTGCTAACAGTAGAGACTCCATAAGCAGCAGAGTGACCCTCTAATGAAGTATTGCCTTTGGTAGAAACAAAAGCAATATTTTGAGCTGCTGATGATGAAGTAGACGAATTTGATGCACCCTTCAACTCAGTTTCATAAGCCTTCAAGTTGTTGTATAGATCATCCAAGCTCATTGTATCAAAATCAGCTTTGTTTCTCCACACAACAGTTTGCATGCTCCATTCAGGTGACAGGCTTCTAATAAATTTGAGATTTGTATCTTCTTGAGGGACAATGTATCCAAGAAGCTTTAAATGACTTACAAGCTTTTGGAGTCTGTTGTAAGTACCATCAAGATTTTCTCCACTGATAGCAGTGAAGTTCTCAAATTGATGCTTCAAAGCATTTTTCCTAGCCTTCTTAGTGGCATCATTGCCACCAAATCTTGTTTCAATAGCTTCCATAAGCTCCTTAGCAGTATCAATGGGTTCAAAGTCAACCTGAAATTCATTGGGTAATCCCATCAGGAGAATACTATGAGCTTTTATCTCCAGTTTCATGAGATCATCAGCTTCCTTTCCCTTGATTCCAACTTCCTTGCCATCAACAGTCACTGAAGTTTTAGTACCCTTGACAATAGCATCCCACATCTTGTAGTCAATCATCCGGATGTATTGCCTCATCCTCATCTTCCATATCTCATACTCACCTTGCTTCAGCATAGGAACCTTGGAGGCAGTAACCATATGAGTTTCATCACCCATTGCTTCAGATGTGTTAACAGACAGAACTTGAGAGAATGTTTGAGTTCTTCTTGATCACAGCTTCTAGATCACAAGCTCTGATACCACTTGTTGATCCCAGTTGAGCAATTGATCTAGTATTATTATCTTAGATAAACCAAGACAACAATGTATAGAAGCTGACTTGTTACAAACTTAATCAATATGCGGAATTTATTGATTAACTTAAGATGAACACAAACACAATAATATCACCAACTAAACACTTCAATGTATTGAATACGAGCACTCTGAATAGTGCTAGGGTTTTGCAACCTTGAAGTGAATACAATGCTAGAATAATTCATATTCTAGTCTAACCCTAGGATCTCCTTTTATACACCAAGGAACCCTACAGGCTTACGTACAACTTCCTACTCACGACTATAATCTTCTAACATAATAGAATATTACATAATATCTATACTATAAATACAAATATTCGTACACAAACTTATCACATAGCAGCAGAGTCTCAGCAGTATACTTCCAGCAGTAGAGTCTCAGCAATAGTCTTGTCTAGCAGTAGAGATTTTGCACTTAGCAGTAGACTTGACTAGTTAGCAGCAGTGTAGCATCCAGAAGTAGAGTTACTTCAAAACCCAACACTTATGCTTCCCGACAGCTTAAGACTCATGAGGAGAAGTATACCACTCATGATTTGGAGTTCAGAGCTGTAATTTTTGCGCTTAAGTTGTGGAGACACTACCTTTACGGTACGAAGTGTGTTGTCTATACCGACCACAAGAGTTTACAGCATATTTTGGATCAGAAGGAGTTGANAATAGTCTTGTCTAGCAGTAGAGATTTTGCACTTAGCAGTAGACTTGACTAGTTAGCAGCAGTGTAGCATCCAGAAGTAGAGTTACTTCAAAACCCAACAGTCAATCACCAATTTTCTTTTCTTCTTCTGACCCAGTTGTGCTTCTAAATCTTTGACCCTGTTCTGAAGAGCAGCAACTTGTTCCCCAAGAGTTGTCTTTGTTACTTTGAGCTCCTTTTCCAAATTGTCAACCTGGTTCACATACCTGCCAAGTAAAGCATACACCTTGGTGAGAGTAACAGGGTCCTCAGCTCCATCAGCAGGATTACCTGCTGATTTAGGAGCATCCTGGGACCTATCAGAAGAAACATGAAGACCATCAGCAGAATCAGGTTTCTCAACAAAAGCCTCTCCAGTTGGACTAGGAGACCTCTATATTTGAGAGGTAGATGGTTCATCATGAGACTCAAAGATAGAAGTAAAAGTAGGCTCAATATTTGGTTCCTTACGGGGCTCATCTAAAGGTTGTTCAGACACATGAGGAAGACTTGATGTCACATGGTCAAAGGTGTGCTTGGGAGATGTGTAGGCCAAGTCATCAACATCCTGATCAACAGACTGTGTTGGGTCTGCAGGGACATTGAGTTGCTCAGTAGGAGCAACAGGTCTTGGGGATGGTGGTGGCTGAGTATACGTAGTAATAGATGCAGTTGCATCAGCAGTACTGGATGGACCAGCAGCTGCAGATGAGGATGTCCCTGCCTCAGTAGCAACTCGTACAGATGCATCAGCAGCAACTGATGCATCCCCATCAGCAGCATTAGACTGAGATGGTTGTCCACCATCAGCAGCATTATCTGCTTCAGCATCATTGCCAACAGGTAACATAGCTGACAAAAGAGGCCAATGTACCCCTGTATACCCACTACCCATATTAGAAAATACTTTAGAAGTTAAAGAGACAATGGGTTGATGTGTCCTATCTTGGGTCTCTATGCCTATTATTACTTGCAAGAACCTAGGGTACATTAAGAACTTATTTTTCCCAGCACTAACATTATCAAGCATATTTTGAAAAATATATCTTGAAAAATCAAAAGTAGTACCCTGTGATAAACAGCCAATTCCACAAGCCAGATGAGTGGAGAATTGATCCCAGCCTCCTGACTTTTGACTTAGACATTGCAACAGGGTATGCATCAAAAATCTCCATTTGGGGCACAACCTTTTCTTGTACCAAGCATTCGTAACTTCTCCTCGCTTAAAATCGATAACGCACATACGATTCACGTTTCTAAAGACGGTTCAAGCTTGTTACCGTATAGGAGATTAGCCAGTTTTCTCTAGTCTAACATAGATGAAACATTCATCCAAATACAATCACAACATACACATCACATGATAATCAATAGTTAGGTTTCATTAGATCTAAGCAAACACAAAGTAAATTAGCCTAGCAT